>OY829516.1:115438-303934 GCA_963691665.1 Clepsis dumicolana | reverse complement strand
ACAAAAATAATCAATAAATCGATTATTTTCATTGATTCAGAAAATAGCTCCATCTCTTGCCACTAATGCGTAACTGTAGAAGTTCCGTAGTGGGTGAGCCGCTTGATTAAGCTACTCATAGATGGCGCTGAGGAGAGATCTTCCAAATAAAATATGACACAAGGCATTGAAAAATTCGTTAGGTACACCAACGTTAAGTATAGCTTAATTGGTGGAGCGTGGTACGGATTACCGAGGTTGCTGGTTCAAGTCCAGCTGCTTAACGAATTTTTCTTTGCACTGTCATTGTATGTTGAATTTCATTCTATGAATGTTTCATAAAAATAAAACAAAAATAATCAGTAAATCGATTATTTTCATTGATTCAGAAAATAGCTCCATCTCTTGCCACTAATGCGTAACTGTAGAAGTTCCGTAGTGGGTGAGCCGCTTGATTAAGCTACTCATAGATGGCGCTGAGGAGAGATCTTCCAAATAAAATATGACACAAGGCATTGAAAAATTCGTTAGGTACACCAACGTTAAGTATAGCTTAATTGGTGGAGCGTGGTACGGATTACCGAGGTTGCTGGTTCAAGTCCAGCTGCTTAACGAATTTTTCTTTGCACTGTCATTGTATGTTGAATTTCATTCTATGAATGTTTCATAAAAATAAAACAAAAATAATCAATAAATCGATTATTTTCATTGATTCAGAAAATAGCTCCATCTCTTGCCACTAATGCGTAACTGTAGAAGTTCCGTAGTGGGTGAGCCGCTTGATTAAGCTACTCATAGATGGCGCTGAGGAGAGATCTTCCAAATAAAATATGACACAAGGCATTGAAAAATTCGTTAGGTACACCAACGTTAAGTATAGCTTAATTGGTGGAGCGTGGTACGGATTACCGAGGTTGCTGGTTCAAGTCCAGCTGCTTAACAAATTTTTCTTTGCACTGTCATTGTATGTTGAATTTCATTCTATGAATGTTTCATAAAAATAAAAACAAAAATAATCAATAAACCGATTATTTTCATTGATTCAGAAAATAGCTCCATCTCTTGCCACTAATGCGTAACTGTAGAAGTTCCGTAGTGGGTGAGCCGCTTGATTAAGCTACTCATAGATGGCGCTGAGGAGAGATCTTCCAAATAAAATATGACACAAGGCATTGAAAAATTCGTTAGGTACACCAACGTTAAGTATAGCTTAATTGGTGGAGCGTGGTACGGATTACCGAGGTTGCTGGTTCAAGTCCAGCTGCTTAACGAATTTTTCTTTGCACTGTCATTGTATGTTGAATTTCATTCTATGAATGTTTCATAAAAATAAAAACAAAAATAATCAATAAATCGATTATTTTCATTGATTCAGAAAATAGCTCCATCTCTTGCCACTAATGCGTAACTGTAGAAGTTCCGTAGTGGGTGAGCCGCTTGATTAAGCTACTCATAGATGGCGCTGAGGAGAGATCTTCCAAATAAAATATGACACAAGGCATTGAAAAATTCGTTAGGTACACCAACGTTAAGTATAGCTTAATTGGTGGAGCGTGGTACGGATTACCGAGGTTGCTGGTTCAAGTCCAGCTGCTTAACGAATTTTTCTTTGCACTGTCATTGTATGTTGAATTTCATTCTATTAATGTTTCATAAAAATAAAACAAAAATAATCAATAAATCGATTATTTTCATTGATTCAGAAAATAGCTCCATCTCTTGCCACTAATGCGTAACTGTAGAAGTTCCGTAGTGGGTGAGCCGCTTGATTAAGCTACTCATAGATGGCGCTGAGGAGAGATCTTCCAAATAAAATATGACACAAGGCATTGAAAAATTCGTTAGGTACACCAACGTTAAGTATAGCTTAATTGGTGGAGCGTGGTACGGATTACCGAGGTTGCTGGTTCAAGTCCAGCTGCTTAACGAATTTTTCTTTGCACTGTCATTGTATGTTGAATTTCATTCTATGAATGTTTCATAAAAATAAAAACAAAAATAATCAATAAATCGATTATTTTCATTGATTCAGAAAATAGCTCCATCTCTTGCCACTAATGCGTAACTGTAGAAGTTCCGTAGTGGGTGAGCCGCTTGATTAAGCTACTCATAGATGGCGCTGAGGAGAGATCTTCCAAATAAAATATGACACAAGGCATTGAAAAATTCGTTAGGTACACCAACGTTAAGTATAGCTTAATTGGTGGAGCGTGGTACGGATTACCGAGGTTGCTGGTTCAAGTCCAGCTGCTTAACGAATTTTTCTTTGCACTGTCATTGTATGTTGAATTTCATTCTATTAATGTTTCATAAAAATAAAACAAAAATAATCAATAAATCGATTATTTTCATTGATTCAGAAAATAGCTCCATCTCTTGCCACTAATGCGTAACTGTAGAAGTTCCGTAGTGGGTGAGCCGCTTGATTAAGCTACTCATAGATGGCGCTGAGGAGAGATCTTCCAAATAAAATATGACACAAGGCATTGAAAAATTCGTTAGGTACACCAACGTTAAGTATAGCTTAATTGGTGGAGCGTGGTACGGATTACCGAGGTTGCTGGTTCAAGTCCAGCTGCTTAACGAATTTTTCTTTGCACTGTCATTGTATGTTGAATTTCATTCTATGAATGTTTCATAAAAATAAAAACAAAAATAATCAATAAATCGATTATTTTCATTGATTCAGAAAATAGCTCCATCTCTTGCCACTAATGCGTAACTGTAGAAGTTCCGTAGTGGGTGAGCCGCTTGATTAAGCTACTCATAGATGGCGCTGAGGAGAGATCTTCCAAATAAAATATGACACAAGGCATTGAAAAATTCGTTAGGTACACCAACGTTAAGTATAGCTTAATTGGTGGAGCGTGGTACGGATTACCGAGGTTGCTGGTTCAAGTCCAGCTGCTTAACGAATTTTTCTTTGCACTGTCATTGTATGTTGAATTTCATTCTATGAATGTTTCATAAAAATAAAAACAAAAATAATCAATAAATCGATTATTTTCATTGATTCAGAAAATAGCTCCATCTCTTGCCACTAATGCGTAACTGTAGAAGTTCCGTAGTGGGTAAGCCGCTTGATTAAGCTACTCATAGATGGCGCTGAGGAGAGATCTTCCAAATAAAATATGACACAAGGCATTGAAAAATTCGTTAGGTACACCAACGTTAAGTATAGCTTAATTGGTGGAGCGTGGTACGGATTACCGAGGTTGCTGGTTCAAGTCCAGCTGCTTAACGAATTTTTCTTTGCACTGTCATTGTATATTAAATCTAAACTTAAACTAAATAAACTACAACTTAAAACTAAATTAAATCTAAATAAGGCCCCCGTGGCATAGTGCCCAAAAGGCTGGCAGCGTTGCCTCGCTGAATAGCGATGCTGATTCTTTGAGAGAGAAAACTGCCAGCCCTTTGGTCACAAGTTGCATCGACTAAGCGCTTTTGTAACTCAGAAGCAAGCATTAATCTCAATAAAGTTATAGACATCGTAATAATTTTTTTTTTTAGTTGTAATAGTTTTATTCTAGTACTAAAACTAAAAATACAATAAACTAAAACTATATATAAACTAAATCTATAAATAAAAAAGCTGACCCAGATCACTGCCGGACGGTAAGGTGCCTAGAAGGCTGGCAGCATTGCCACGCTGGATAGCAATGCTTAATCTCTGAGCTAAGTAAAAGCCAGCCCTCTGGTCACCCGAAGCCTCTATCAGTTTGGCCGACAGTGACTTATATATATTAGTCGCACTCTGACCCCACGGACCCATGGTTTCTACCCCAAACGGCTCAAATATGTAGGCACTACTAATGCCTGCATATTTGCGTCGCTTGAGGTTTTCCGCAGAATCTGCAGCGGCACCAGCCCTGTTGGCTGTGGAAGGAAGGTGGGACGGGGCGAGTGTGTCGACGCAAGTGGCGTCCCAGACCAACGGTCGCCCCATTTTCCACGGCATGAGCGTCATGCCATCGGGCCTCTTGCCGTCGTCGCGGACCAAGCCCGAAGGCTCTAATACGGCTGGTGCTCCGGCGCTGACCAAGGCCCGACGGATGACGTCGTTGAGGCCGGCATGTCGCGGGATGCGCCCCGAACTTCTGCGGCAGGAGAGTCCATGGTGGCCGAGGCAGTCGACCTGCATACCGCAGGGGCAGCGATGTGGGACAACACAGGCCACTCCCAAACGGAGACACACAGCGAGCCGGAAAGTGTTATTGTCTAAAAAAGTGCCAGTATTTGTGGACGGTATGGCATGTAACCAAGCACCAGATTCCCATTTTGCAGCAGCAAGGAGGCGGGCGCGCTCTGCAGAGCTGGTAGACGTATGGTGAAGGTTATCCCGCACCAGTCTACAGAGCGGCTCATCCCATTGTCGCTGCGAACTAATAGTATTGGGTAGATCGGCAGACGGGCAAGCTGACCTCCATGCTGTTTTAGCCTCGGTCAGGTAAGGCACATTCAGGTTATCCAGAGGTGTTTTGAGAATTTGGGCAATTAAATTTTGAGTGTAGTGGACCGAGGACAGAAAGGCAGGGAGTGAAACCGAAGAAATCTGGCGGATGCCCAAGCCACCGTGGCGAATGGGCAAAGAATAAAATAATAATAAATAAAATAATCAATCCACATTTTTACAGTTTATAAATTTCAATATTGATTTTGATTTTTGATTCTTTACAAAGTCAAGTCACACGTCAATGACATGCAATCGATTATGTCACAAGCACACGTTAAAACTAGAAAGGAAGGTAGGTTCCTAGCAGGAAAACCCTCTCCTTCGGAGGAGGACAATGGTAAGGTTGCCTCTCGGCATTCCTTCCTCGGAGACGTCACGCTGTTTACATACGCAATCGTCGTCCTAAGACCTAGACCTAGGCCCACGAGGTCCCCTTGTTCGTCGTATCTATTTATATATCGTATGGCGGTTACACACTGGCTACAAAATAATAATAAAAAAAAAAAAGTATCAAAATTTACAGTTATGTAGTCAAATGTTTGAAGTCCTCGACCGGTCCGTTGTATCTGGTGATGGGGCACTCGAATACCATGCGGGTGTCGTAGATAACCAGGTTTGATAACTGGTATTCTACCAGGAAAAATAGTTACTTCTAGTTAACTCGGTAATCAAACGGGCATATTTTTTCTACGAAGAAAAAATACTCCCATTTGATAACCGAGTTAGCTAGGAAGAAAGGTGTCTTCCTCGTAGAAAACCAAATAAAATAATGGTTTTCTACGACGAACAAAATATTCCCATTTGATAACCGAGTTAACTAGAAGGAATTACTTTTCCTAGTAGAAAACCAGTTATCAAACTTGGTTATCTAGGACGAGCAAGGGCTATAAGTATTGTCTCGCATACATATCGAATGTCCTAATGTCGCTTGGCTGAATTATTTGTCATAATTGAAATTTTACTGAAAATATTTATGCGCTTTTCAGGAAATTTATAAGTTAAACCTAACCTGACTTACTTAAAGTCACTGAGACTTTAACGCAAACGCGATCGAGACGTTTTCTTACGTTAAAAATTACACTAGACTATCTGAGCGCCTAGTGTAATCGACGGCTAAAAAATACGTCTCGAATGCGTTTGCACTAAAGTGTCGAATAGTATGAGGATTGTTTGTTGTCGATACGTGCCACTGGTAGCGCAGCCCATAGTAATTCTGTAGGCCGAGCACGAGTTTTCGATTCCTGCGTAATGTTACTTTATCGTATCGAAATCGAGAAACCTCATACTAAATTTTAATTCCAAATACGCTCACGGGCGGGCGTTGTTCCGAACGTCATATAACTTTCTCGATAACGTTTACTACTCGATTACATTACGTAGCTCGTAGGATTCGAAAACTCGTGCTCGGCCTACAGACGTAAACGCGATCGTGACGTATTTTTGGTCGTTGAAGGCGCAATAATAATTGATTAACGTGTAATGAGTAATAATAATAAATCATTTAATTCAGATAATTCAATCCATAATTTTGTTAGTAACAAGGTTGACTTATAAAAGTATGTTAGTTAGTCATAATATTAATCTTACTAAGTATTATAAGCACTAAGTGTAAATAAATAAAGCACTACCTTGATCGGTCCACTAACCCCCACCTCTCACGCGCATACCCACGAACCGACCGAGGGTAATGAGTGGAGAATTTTTAAAGGAAAGATGGGAAGTAGGTACCTTATTGAGAATGGCACGGTAGCGGATCACTGGTTCGATTTTCTTGCAGCACTGCACTCACTTCAGTCACAATCTCTAAAGTATGGTTCTTATGCGGGTTTTATTCTAGTTTTTAAGATTTTTGCTTCGGGAGCATGCGCGCGCGCGATCAGAGTTTTTCCAGCGAAGTAAGGGGTGGGGGGGGGGCGCGGCACGGTATTGCCAACGTCACAGGTACAAAAAAAAAGGAATAGACTAAAGGACAGAAAATTGTGTCGTGAATGTTTAGTAGTGTGAAGCGTGCTTTATGAAGTATATTGTACTTAATATAATTTATAAACTATTCGGCCAAACCAATGAGTAATCCAAAATTTCAGTTTAATTTGCTTAAAAAACCTAATCTAATTGTGGTTGTACAATATACAATAGCATTTAATACTAAATGTGACTAATAACCACATTTCAAGATTAATAAAAAACACATTTTGATAAGTACACTACAGTATTAACCTTATAATGTATAACGTGACAGTATAGTGTACAAGTGTACAATCATGATCTTGCCACGTGACGCGGAATGTCAGGGTCATGTGGGGTCAGGGTTCGATTCCCGCGTAACGTTATTGTTATCGTATCGAAATCGAAAAACCTCATACTAAATTTTAGTTCCAAATACGCTCACGGGCGGGCGCCGTTCCGAACGTTACACAAATTTCTCGATAACGTTACTATTACTACTCGATTACGTTACGCAGGATTCGAAAACTCGTGCTCGACCCTCTGTATATTTCGGGTTTTCTATGTAATCTTGTTTTAGTGAGTTGTTTGTTTTTAATAGTAATGAATTACTCATGTATGAAACATAAAATACGAGTATATTATAATAAATAAATACAGTAAGTTTTCTTTGTTTATTACATAATTATATACATGCATTTATTTTCGTAATTGTCTGTTTACAATCATTTACTGAAAGTCAGTTAAAACTAATAACGCCATAATATTAAAATGTCTTTGTGTATAATCTATTATAAATTTTTGAATCTATAATGACAATAGATTCACATAAATAGTGTAAAAAACAACTGAAGTTATGACAAAACAATCATTGGATCAGACGAAATATAATAATTATGACTTTTAATAATGTAAGTGAGCATGGGAGACAAATTATTATATAGAGCCCAACAAAACCAAAATGTCCAAAAACCTTTTCACCGTCAACGGCATTACTTGACGTGGAAAACCACTATGACGTTTACTGTCAAAAAATTAAATTTGATTGTAAGGAATAATTTCTTCGATGGTTTTTTAATTTTTTTATAGGGAGACAAACGAGCAATCGGGTCACCTGATGGTAAGCGATCACCACCATCGATGAGAACCGGCAACCCCAAGAGTCACTAGTCCGTTGCCAGCCTTTGCGGAGGAAAAGGGATGGAGGGAAGGGGGGAGGGGGGTCGGGTACTGACAGTCATAGCTTAGTTTAGTTCAATTAATAATTTTTATCTTCATTTTACGATGACATCATTATGTATAAATAGATTGTATTCCTCAATGAAAACGTTATTATTATCGACCAATTGTCTAAATCACTAACCTAGGATTTTCACATAAGTACCTAACTTGGCTGAAAGAAAGAAAGAAAGAAAGAAACATATATTTATTAGAAACTAATTCGACACATACACATACAGTTAAAAACAAATCAATAATCAACAATAACCAGACAATGCAAACACTGAACGAACATGTCATGGAAAACAATACTACTGCTACTACTAAAATACTATAAAATTATGCATAAGACCTCTCTGTTCATTGTGATTATATAAACATTTATGTCATTTCATTTTTAGGGCTCCGTACATCAAAACGAAAAAACGGAACCCGTATAGGATCAGACATAACGGGATATTGATCTTATAGGTTTGATGAGCGGTCAATATCCCGTTTTCGTTATGTCATGTTATTATACATTATAATCTACTACTAAAATACTATAAAATTATGCATAAGACCTCTCTGTTCATTGTGATTATATAAACATTTATGTCATTTCATTTTTAGGGCTCCGTACATCAAAACGAAAAAACGGAACCCGTATAGGATCAGACATAACGGGATATTGATCTTATAGGTTTGATGAGCGGTCAATATCCCGTTTTCGTTATGTCATGTTATTATACATTATAATGAAAATGGGATATTGACCTTATAGGTTTGATGAGCGGTCAAAATCCCGTTTTCATTATGTCATGTTATTTTACATTATAATGAAAATGGGATATTGACCTTATACGTTTGATGAGCGGTCAATATCCCGTTTTCATTATGTCTAATGCAACTAACCGCGGATCATTTAAAACCCCTATAGGATCACTTTGTTGTCCCTCTGTCTGTCTGTCTGTCAAGACCCTTTTTCTCTGGAACGCGTAGAGGTTGCACGCTGACATTGATATCAAATACTCAAGATTGCAGTTCCTTGAAGCTGTGAAAATATCAAACTTCTAAGTTAACGCAATCAAAAGATACAGTCATTAAAAAGCTAGTTTCTATACAAATTGACGTACCCCGAAAACCTAAAGGGTACTTCCAGTTGTCCTAGAAACTTGAAATTTGGTATGAAGGTAGCTCTTATAGCACAGCCACTCAGAAACTTCTCAAAATCTTAAATTCTTTCAATGTTTCTGTAGATTTAACAGACCAATATAAGATGAACCCACACTGTTTACATTTTTCTTAGGAACAGGGTTCTGTTAACACTGGACAGCTTAATACACTGGGAAAAAGCGTCAAAATCTTTGTACGGAACCCTCGTGCGCCAGCCCGACTTATAGATTAGGCTACTCATATGGACTCATTATAAGTCACCCGATGATTCATAAAGAAACAAGTAAATGTGGTCAAAATGTGCAGCTTTGTCATTAATGAATACCAGTAAGAATCAGTGTAATGTTCAACTTAGCTTACCTACAACACGCAAATGCAAAAGAATTATTCACAAAAGAGCGTAATCACATTTGTCATAACAAAGGTCTGTTTAAAGCTGAGTAATAAATACCTAAAAATATATTTTTACTTATATCAATGAAATACTAGCCGACCCAGCGAAATTCGTAGCGCCATGGGCCGTTCCATTGAAAATGTGCGAGAAAATGATTTTTCTTCATGATTTCTGACTAAATCACTGGCACAAGAGGCATTTCATCTTAGCCCTCTAGGTTGGCAACGCATCGGAAGACCCTATGGGGTTGCGAGTGTCTATGTGTACGTCAGGTGACTCACTCGCTCGTTTGCCTTCCATAAATCTCATAAGACAATTTTTAGACAAAAGGAAAAAACGGAACCTTTATAGGATCACTTTGTTGTCCGTCTGTGTGTCTGCCTGTCAAGACCCTTTTTCTCTGGAACGCGTGGAGGTAGAATGCTAAAATTAATATCAAATACTCAAGCCTGCGGTCCCTTGAAACTGTGAAAAAATCAATCATCTAAGTCAACGCAATCAAAAGATACAGTCATTAAAAAGGTCGTTTCCATCCAAATTGCCGTAGGTACTTCGAAAACCTAAAGGATACCTGCAGTTGTCTTAGAAACCTGAAATTTGGTATGAAGGTAGCTCTTATAGCACAACCACCCCAAAAAGTCTCAAAATCTTAAATTTTTATGTTTGTCTGTAGATTTCGCAGACCAATTTAAGTTGACCCCACACTGCGTACATTTTGATTAGGAGCAGGGCTCTGCTAACACTGGACTTCTTAAAACACTGGGGAAAAGCGTTAAAATCTTTTTACGGAACCCTCCTGCGCGAGTCCGACTCGCATTTGGCCGGTTTTTTTAATAGTAATTATTCTGCTATTCGGAGCGGAGACAAATGCATGAAATCAAATATCATAAAAACCGGTGCAGCCGCTCTCGACCTTACAAATGGTGTAACTAACATGATTTTCCTTTATATGTATTATGTTTCACTATTTTTCTGCCAGCGATATGAGCCGCCCACACGCAGACTCGCCCCACCGTTATGTGTTCTCAATGTATCAAAAGGCAGCAGGTATCCTGTAATGTTCATATCAATGGGGATTGAAAATATTCCAACAAAGTATTCCCTTTGAATTCTATGACACTTAGGCAATTTGCTACTTTTACGCATGTGACTGTTTCTCAAAAAATTGTCCCATCCGGAAATATTTGAAAACGACTGAGGGTCGAGTACGACTTTACGAATCCTGCGTAACATAACGTCATACAAACTCGATAACGTTTACTATTCGTTTTTACGTGACGCAGGTTTCGAAAAGTCGTGCTCGACCCTCTGCAAGCATACATACATCCGAAATTTCCTGACGTCAAGAAAACGTATCATGCAGTAGGTCCCAAATATTTCCTGACCACTACAACATACTTGTTAAAACTGCTACCCGGTTTTTATTACCTTTAATTGTAACATTTGTAACCATAAGAAATTAGGTTACTGCATACTCCATTAAATAAAATCCCTTGCTATCGCTCAGCCAAAGCTGGCGTGGGCAGGCGCCGCCCACGAACTATTGGAGGCATAACACAAAGTAATATTTGAACTTTTCGCGTTTTAAGGGGCGAGGCCGCGCGTCGCTTTCAAGCGTTCCATAGAATTCTATTTTCATAATGAAAGTCGACAAATTATGTACACCTACGGTTATTTTCGGGGTTCTGCAGTCAAAAGAATAAACAATAAATGATAATAAGGGGCTTTATACTATTAAGTTATTTTCGTAAGTTAGTCAAATGGCCAACTATTTTCGTAAATGGCCAACTATTTTCGTAAGTTAGTCAAATGGCCAACTATTTTCGTAAATGGCCAACTATTTTCGTAAGTTAGTCAAATGGCCAACTATTTTCGTAAGTTAGTCAAATGGCCAACTATTTTCGTAAATGGCCAACTATTTTCGTAAGTTAGTCAAATGGCCAACTATTTACCTAGTTATCCCGTTAAGCCTAGGTACTTAGCTGTGATAGTTTTCTTTTTAAATTCATAATTTAATTACATGAACCCTTAAAATAGCTAGTGAAGCTGTGATAGCCTAGTAGTTTGGCCTATCGCCTCTCAAGCAGAGGGTCGTCGGTTTAAACCCCGGCTCGCACCACTGAGTTTTTCGGAATTTATGTGCGAAAATACATTTGTAATTTATCATGAGCTTTTCGATGAATTAAAAACATCGTGAGGAAATCTGCACACTCCTGCGAAGTAATTCAATGGTGTATGTGAAGTTCCCAATCCGCACTGGGTCCGCGTGGGAACTATATAGCCCAAGTCCTCTCATTCTGAGAGGAGGCCTGTGCCCAGCAGTGGGACGTAGATAGGCTGATGATGTGATGATGATGAACCCTTAAAACTATGCACGTTTTTCTGGTTTTTACACCTGATTCTATCAAAAATGAACAATGTAACCTAACTATTTTGCAATCGGATCCCTAAGTCGAAAAAATTGGTCCTATGGTTAAAAAAAGGAAACCCTTGTAGGAACACTTCGCTGTCCGTCTGTCTGTCTATTTGTCAAGTCCCTTTTTCTCTGAAACGCGTAGCAAGCTGAAATTAATATCAAATACTCAATCTCTTGAGGCTGGAAAAAAAACGAATCTCTAAGTCAACGCAATCAAAAGTTACGGCCATTAACAATGGTGTTGCCATACAAATCGCTGTGTTATCAAAACCTATAGAGTACTTCTAGTTGTCCTAGAAACTTGAAATTTGGTACGAAGGTAGCTTTCAGAGCACCACCGATGAGATATATCTGAAAATCTAAAATTTTTATTTCTGTCTGTACTTACAATAATAATAATAATAATTCTTTATTTCAGACCAGGTCCATATTGTGTACTTATATGCTTAGGAGTGGGGCTCATCTAACTCTGGACAACTTAAAACTTACGGGAAAAGGGTTTAAATCTTCGAGACTCGATTCCCGTGATAGACGAACTCTTTACAGATATACATTTTTTACGGAACCCTCGGCGCGCGACTCCGACTCGCACTTGGCCGGTTTTAGTTCTCAGAACAGATTCGTTCAGGCTAGGCCTGGGCCTAGAAGATTTGCCATTGTGTCGTTAATTTTGTATCACTCGTCACACACATGAGAGGCCTCTACGAAAAGGCCTGGGTATTTTTACCAAAATACATAATTCATCATTCATAATACGTAATTCATAATACGTTATTCATAATACATAATTCATAATACATAATTCATAATATATAATTCATAATACATAATTCATAATTTGTTTATTTCGTACGTTTTCGAATCCTGCGTAACGTTACGTTATCGTATCGAAATCGAGAAACCTCGTACTAAACTTTAGTTCCAAATACGCTCACGGACGAGCGCTATTCCAAACGTCATACAAATTTCTCGGTAACGCTTACTACTCGATTACGTTACGCAGGTTTCGAATATTCATGCTCGGGCACCTTGGCGCCCAAAAACCTCCAGCCTGCGTGTGCGCAATGGCAATGTGTTCGCGCAGCGAGGTCGTCACGCAATGACAGCTGTCAGGCGCGATCAATCGCCGCCATTAACCGATTTTGACAGAACGGCGATTACTACAGTTATGAATAAATGCGGGTTTTGACACAGAAATTCACAGAATACATAATAGTACAAAGTACACAGAAGACCGACTCCGCAAAATCATTTAAATAAATAGCGACTCTTGCTACGACACAATAAAGCGCATTTCAGTTCGCACAGCGCTAATTGCCTACAGTTATATTCACCTACAAGCTGCCTCTCTTTCTACCGTGTATCTCATCCTCTTCTGACTACGTTAGGGTTGTCTTCTTTTAAAAATAATTAACCTGGTTTTGGTCCAAGTACAGTAAAAACTAGAAGTAGCTCAGTAGTATATTATTGGGCATTCTGGACCACCATTCATTCGATCGGGCGAAAAATTTCGCCCTCACTCATTCGTGGTGATCCAGAAGCCCAATAATACAATGAATTGCACACAACCTACAATCAACCCAAACCCAACGGTAACCAACCTAACAGTAACCTATCAGCATTTGCGTTCAACATAACGCTCAACCTACACCTGAAATCGCATTGGACATTCTGTTTCACCTCGCGTTCAACGCAACAGCAACTCAAACCCAACGGAACCCAACCTAACAGTGACCTATCAGCATTTGCGTTCAACATAACGCTCAACCTACACCTGAAATCGCATTGGGCATTCTGTTTCACCTCTCGTTCAACGCAACGAATACATCAGCCCAACAGCAACTCAAACCTAACGGAACCCAACCTAACAGTAACCTATCAGAATTCACGTTCATCATAACGCTCAACCTACACCTGAAATCGCATTGGGCATCCACCTCTCGTTCGAATGAGCGAAGTTTTGACTCGAGGTTCAACGACAAGCCAACCCGACGGGAATTTATTCAATGTATTTAAATTTCAGTCCAACTCAAGTCTCAACTAATTGACAACCTAACATAGATATGTTTAATAATGTTTGAGCTTAGATAAAGTAAAAGCAAAAGTACACCATGCACACCGGGTTGATCAAGTCCGATATGCACGAGGCCGAAGCCACTGAGCGCTCCTCGGTCTCAAGCCGCAGCCTTTGACTCAGGTTAACTCAGGTGTTTGCACAACTTGTCTGCGAAGCTGATCAGACTCCACAGACAAGATCGGGTCACCCAGGACGCGTCTAGTTCCCGGCATCCACCTACGGATGTATCGCTATGACCGCTTTTTGTGTGCGTGGTGGTTTTGGATGCCTCCCACCGAGGCTTGTATACAACTCATCCGCAAAGCTGATCAGACTCCACAGACAAGGTCGGGTCACCCAGGACGCGTTAGTTCCCGGCATCCGTTTTCGGATGTATCGCTATGACCGCGTTTTACGTACACGGCAAATTGTATGTCGGATTTATTTATATCAACGAATCTCAAAACCATCGTTAGCGCGAGTTAGGTTTAAACTAATTTACGCTGGAATAAAGCACTAAGTAAACATTATTTAAATTACGAAAACATAAAAATGTGTAACTCACTACACTAGTGAAAACCGAAATATGATTTTAAATTGGTATCGCTAAAACTAAGTCAAATAGTGTGATTTAATTGATGTTAATGTAGAACAACTCCATCTGTGAGACCGCGATACTTTATCACACTTTCTAAATAACTTATATCACTTTATCATGTTGACGTAAAAATTGTCTTGCTGACTAGAATATAAAGTTTGATCAGAAACGAGTTGTAAAGTGATATACATGATTATGTACTTAAGTCATTTCAACTCGAAGACATTGTAGTGTAAGTTAGGTACTCGATCAAATTACGTAGCGAGCGCGCTCGCTAAGGTTTATTGTTCTTAACATGCAAATGGACATACGAGTAGGCGGTGATGACATCTATCGAAATTATTCGAAACCATTTGTATTCTATACGAAACCAGTACATCAAAGGTACTTACTTAAATCATTACTTACACCTACTTAGTTCAGTGCTTAACCCACAGACAGCGCTTATGTTAAACTTTGACATCGTGCGCTAGAATTTGTACCTAGATTTTTGTGTGTCTGTCTGTGGTACCATAGCTCCTAAATGAATGAGCCGATTTAAATGCGGTTTTTCATTTAACAGGTTTTCTAACAATGGTTCTTAGACTTGTTTTATCAAAATCGGTTCAACCGTTTTTAAGATATTGACCTTTGAAGCGAAAATGTCTATTGTTTTTCGACTTTTCTAAGTTGGTTAGGTTATCTTATCATAAATGTTAATAATATAGGAATTGTTTATTTTTGTGTTCAAATTGAAAAAGGTTTATACCTGTTTGTACCTGTAACAAGACAATGTTTGTTTTCGTATTAGGAAATAACAATTGTATGTGTATTTATAATTACGATGTAAAGTAGCAAACATTACAGTTAGAACACGTTTTTACCTAAGTTTAAATCTTCGTCTTAGTAGGTGAGGTAAGATGATATTTGGTTGTGTGAGCTAACCAATTACTAACCTTACCCATTAACTTAGTAATTAAGTCGGTTAATACTGAGGCTATTTGAACGATCTGAGGAGGTTTTTTTCCAGTTTCCGTTATAATTTTAACGTACAGAACTGAGCATGAAAATGTTACCAATTAGGTATTAGCCAATTTTATTGCGCAACGTTATCAAGTTGTAATGTGACACACAGTGCGATCGGCGTCTTTTTGCTGACATACAAATGCGGTGCATGTATGAAGCGTGGTTGCGAAATAATATTCATATTATAAAGGTGTAGGGTTGACAATGATCAATGGATAAATTTACAATTAATGGGTACCTCTATTAAATGCGAATATAAATGTTCTTAAAAGAAATAATGATTACTACAATTACTGAAATACTAATATTTAGGTAATTCCTTAATTTAGCTGGTGAGAAATAAATAAATAAAAAATAAATAAGTAAATTAAAAATTAAAAAAGTAAATTAAAAAAAGCTTACAACTCACTCTCGATTAGTTTTTTGGTATCTTGAATACATGCATATGTGGAATACGAAGTAGGCAGATTTACCAACAGACAGATAGACAAATTCATAACGTTCCTCTTTCCATCGCGTCGAGAATTAAATAATGTAAAATAAAGAACTGTTATGTGCACATAAGCATAATACACAATTGTGATTTGGAATGCGACAGCCCTAGTTCATTTAGTAAAATCAGCAAATAATTTCGTTTAAAACTTTTGCGCGGGGCTAATTTGTTCCTTTCCAATTTCGAACGTGACGTGCACAGTGCATCAAGTCTTCTACATCTTCAGCTCAGAGGTTAAGCTGTGCAGAGTTTCTACGTTAGTAAAGTTTATTTGCTTTATACATCGATTAAAATGTAAGTATGTATTTCAACGTACCTAACGCTTTACTTTCCTAACGAAATTAAAACATTTGGTTCATATTGTTTGTAGGGTTCCAACAGGCATTAATATTTTTAATTTCCTTTCAGGTCTGATTCCGAGTTTGAACCCATCACTGTTGCAAACAGCGGAACCGTTCGGTCAAAAGTGGGAAGGTCGGCTGAAAAACGAAAAGCTTCAGCTCCAAACAGGTAGCCATTTTATATTTATTTTCATATTTCATGTTTTTTATTTTGTCAGCTGGGTACATATTTACTTAAATATTGTTTGTCTACTTTTTTCATTTAAAAAAGGTATTTTTTTTTCTTTTTTTATCGATGTATATGGTTATTTTAAATGTCGAGTAATAAAAACATATTTTTTATTTCAGATCTGATTCAGAGGAGAGCGTTGCCGCTGCAGATGTCAGTATCCCAAAAATAAAAAAACCTGCTCAAAAAAGAAAGCCGTCAACCCCAAGGTATTTTTCTTGTAATTTGTTTAATGAATTTCGACGAACTAAGTACAACTGTCTTATTCATTGTTTAATGTCTGTTATGTTTCAGATCTGCTGCACCCAAGAAAAAAGAAACTAAAAACCCGTTTGACGTGTTCGGAATATTTCCTGAAGACGTTGCTGTTAACCATAAGCCTGCTGAGACTGATCCGCTTGATTCATCCATTATAAGCCGGGTACCGAACGGGTCAACAAAACGAGCTTGCACCCTCAACGGAGACTTTTTCTTGGAGCTGCGGGTGTACAACACTGCTGATATTCGCGGTGAGTTACGTCAGGAGCGTTGGAAAAAGGCTCTCGTTACTCTAAAGGCGCAAATCGATGATGAAACTGTTGAATGGGAGGCATTGCAAAAATTTATTAAAAAGATAAATGTACTTTTCAAGGACGCTAACGTCAAATTTTATTCTAACGATACTAAGTACTAATTTAGTAGGTACTTTTTTGATTTTAACAGATACTGCAGGTTGTCTCTTTTTATTACTTATTTGAATAAAATTTAAACTACATCAAATTGTGTATCAAGTAATTTTTAATAAATGTTTTTAATAAATGTTAACGATTTATTATGAAACCATAATTTAAACGCTTTTAACGATATTACTTTAAGGGCGCAAATCGATGATAAAACTGTTGAATGGAGGGCATAGCAAAAATTTGTTAAAAAGATAAATGTACTTTTCAAGGACGCTAACGTCAAATTTATTGTAACGATACTAAGTAAGTACTAATTTAGTACTTTTTATTTTTGCTTTTAACGGATACTGCAGGTTGTCTCTTTTTATTATTTGATTAAAATTGAAACTATCAAATTGTGTATTTAACATATAAAACCAGGATTACAGCTTAAGCAAAGTCGCTACATAAAACATGCCCTTTTGCACTCAGTGTTCAATTACAGTAGAAAGCAGGAAGTGGGTAGGGCACCTTAGAAGTAATAAGCATAGAAAAAATTCGGGTGTAAATTTAAACGATGAGGTTGTTGAAATTTCGTCTGCTTTTAAAGGTCGCATAGCATCTTATAGAATAATGGCAACTGATGAGCTGAAGTCTTGTTTACCTGAATCATTTTTGATTACAGTAAAACCTAAAATGCAAAAAATTTTGGAAAATTCGCTTAAAAAACATGTGTCCCTCAAAGTAAATTTCGAATATTTTGGCGATTTTCTTTTGTTTAAAGATGACAAGCAGGAAATGAAATCTTTTGCAACGAAAAATTTTCCTATACATCAAAATTATCAATTCGAAGAGCTTTTAAACACAATAATTATTAGTATACAGAAAAAAATCGAAGAATTTCAGGAGCGCGATTCTGGTTGGACTTTCTTATCTAATTTGTATTTAGAAGTTAACATAAATAAGTATGAACCATTGAAAGCGTCATCTTACATAGACTTACCTAAGATAATAAAAAATAAAAAAGCTTGCATTAATATTCAAAATCATGATAATTATTGTTTTCTCTGGTGTGTTGTTGCTGCTCTTTACCCATGTCAAAACCATCGCGAGCGTCTATCATCTTATCCTCATTTTAAAGACGTATTAAAACTTGATAATATGTGTTTCCCTGTCACTTTAGCCGATATCATTACGTTTGAGCATCACAATATTGATATCAGTATTAACGTATATTCTTTAAAAAACAACCGAACTCTTGTAGGACCTCTATACAGATCGCAATATAAAAGGAAACATCGAATCAATTTACTTTTAATCGAACGCGGTAATAAGTCGCATTATGTTTTGATTACTAATTTACCGCGTCTTGCTCGCGGTCAGATTACCAAACATCATGCTAAGCTTTATTTCTGCGAAGACTGTCTGATATTTTTTCAAACTGAACACGGTTTCAATAGTCACGTTTGTAGTGGGGTTGCTACGGTACTTCCGGAGAAAGGCACCTATCTCGAATTTAAGCATTTTGAACGAAAACAAGACGTTCCATTTGTCGTGTATGCTGACTTTGAGACAATCCTTAAACCCTATCAGAACTGTGAACCTAACACTGACAGTAGTTTTACTACAAATAAACAAATACATTTACCAGCCGCTTTCGCGTACCATATAATTTGCTCTTATGATGAGCAACTTAATCGTTTTGTTCAATACCGAGGGCCAGATTGTGCTCAGAAATTCGTAGATTATTTATATAGACATATTAAAGACATCCATAACGTTTTAGAAAAAGAAATTCCCATGATATTTACTGTAGAAGATTCTTTAGCTCATGAACGTGCCAAAAATTGTCATATGTGTAAAGGTTTATTGTTTGCAGACAAAGTAAGAGATCACTGTCATCTAACGGGCCGTTATCGCGGTGCCGCGCACCAGTACTGCAATCTGCGCTTTCGCGTTCCTAAATTGGTCCCTGTTTTCTTTCATAACTTAGCAGGTTACGATTGTCATTTGTTTATACAGGAACTTAGTAAATGTTCAGGGCCTGTGAAAGTAATCCCAAAAAATAAAGAAAATTATATTTCGTTCACTAAGTTTTTGTGGATTTCAGATCAAAAGTATGCACAAATTCGATTTGTAGACTCTTTTAAATTTTTAGGAACAAGCTTGGAAAAATTAGCGAATGGTTTACATAAAGATGATTTTATTCACTTGAACAAGTTTTATCCTGAAACTAAAAAAAATAAATTATTAACTCGCAAAGGTATTTATCCTTACGATTATATGTCGAGCTGGGATAAGTTTACAGAGACCGAGCTTCCATCACAGAACTTGTTTTTTGATTCTCTTTCCAACGAACAAATAAGCGATTCAGATTACGCACATGCGCAATCTGTATGGTCCGAATTTAAAATCAAAGATATGGGAGAATATACTGATCTTTACCTAAAAACTGATGTGTTGCTTTTATCAGATATTTTTGAGAACTTTCGGTTCATTTGCAAGTTAAATTATCATTTAGATCCGGCATTCTATTTAACTGCTCCAAGCTTATCGTTTGATGCTATGTTATTAAAAACCGGAGTTAAGCTTGAATTGATATCCGAATTAGAAATAATTCGACTCATACAAAAAGGAATAAGAGGTGGTATTTGCATGTGTTCGACCAGATATGCTCAGGCTAATAATAAGTACATGGAAACTTATGACATGAATAAACCAGACTCGTTTTTAGTATCTATCGATTGCAATAACTTATATGGTTACAGTATGTGTCAATCGTTGCCCATGTCTAATTTTAGTTTTCTAGATCATCATGAAATTGCCCAACTAGATATTTTGTCTGTCGAAGATGATGCTCCATTTGGATTTATTCTGGAAGTTGACTTGCTATATCCGGAAAATTTACACCATAACCATAACGACTATCCATTTTGCGCACAAAAATTTATTCCTCCAGGAGGAAAAACGACCAAATTGATCCCAAATTTATATAACAAATACGAATACGTCATTCATTACGTCCATCTGAAAACATGTTTACGCAACGGCTTAACTCTTGATAAAATCCATCGCGTTATAAGGTTTCGTCAAAGTCCATTCTTAAAACAGTATATTCATTTAAATACAGAACTGAGAAAAAAAGCTACTACTCCTTTCCAACAAGACCTTTTTAAATTAATGAATAACTCAGTTTTTGGGAAAACTCTTGAAGACAGTGAGCGGCGAGTTGACGTCAAATTAGTAAATAAGTGGCACGACCGTCAAAACAAAACAAAAAAGTTTACTTGTGCTAACAAATTAATTGCCAAACCGAATTTCCATAGTGCAACAGTGTTGTCTGAAAATTTGGTTGTCGTACAAATGAAGCCTGAAAAAGTAATTTTAGATAAACCAATCTACGTAGGATTCTCTGTATTAGAACTTTCTAAAAGTCATATGTACCAATTTCACTACACGGTAATAAAAAAACACTACCAAGATCAAGTTACTCTGTGCTACACTGATACCGACAGTTTTATTTACAAAATCGAAACTGCAGACTTTTACAGCGATTTAAAAAATATTTTTTTAAACTTTTTTGACACAAGCAATTATAACCCTGTAAATGATTTGCAAATACCTTTACGTAACAAGAAGATTCCTGGGTTATTCAAAGATGAGTTAGGAGGAGAACTTATTACCGAGTTTATAGGGTTACGTTCTAAACTATACTGTATCAAAAGTGATAAATCTCTTATCAAAAAGGCTAAAGGAATAAAAAAACCAGCAGTTCAAGAGTTAACATTAAATGATTATCGGGATGTGTTATTCAATGATAAAATAGTTCGGAAAAAACACATATTATTTAAATCGATTAGGCACGAGATCTTCACTCAATCTGTCAATAAAGTTGCTTTATCTAACAAAGACGATAAACGACATATATTATCAGACAAAATTTCAACCAAATCTTGGGGACATGAGTCTATTTTCTAGTACAGTAGTTATCTAAGCGACCTTTCCTCGAGCTGTAATTTTATTTCGTAGGCACCCAATGGGTAATAAAAAATTAGAATGTGTTTAATAAAATAAAATACGTTGAGTACTTACGTTATTGTAAAATTATAATTATGTATGTTGTAGGGTCAGCGTCAAAAGCCGCTCATCACTTTTGTACCTTTTCGCTCTACGACCAGATGAGCGACTTTTGACGCTGACTATACCAAATAAGTAGATTATCATTAAGTACTTTATTTTTTATAATTACACATTGATTTGTAAATTGTATGGTTTGTTCTTTTTTTTTAATAAATAAATATGAAGTGTTATTAACATTTGTTTTCTTTTTTTCTTTCACCCACCTAAGTATATATAGACTGCGAGGATACCGACTGAAAACACATTTTACTTGAGTTGAAATTGAGTTTTCTCGCTTCGGAGGTTTCCTGACGATGTTTTCCGTCATCAAAAAGCTCAGGGCTCAGGCTTAATTTTAAATGTAATATTTTGATAATGGTAAGTAAAATCATGTTCTGTTGAACAGGCAAATAATACCTATCCTCGTTTATTGCATTGGGTATCAATTAAAACATGTCCTTACGTGTCTTAAGCAGCGCGGCGGCATGCAGCCCGTGCTAAGGTAATTTGCTGACACGTGAAATATACCTATTCACATTTATTGCATTTGGTACCAATTATAACAAGTCCTTACGTGTCGTTGTAATTTGATCGGCATTAAGCAGCGCGGCGGTATGCACCGCATGCTCCGAAGCGCGTGTTAATTTAATTTGCTGACGCATGAAATTACTGTAATTATAAATAGCGGCTGTTATAGTAAGTTATCATTCTGCACTCTACATTCATAACTGAGTAAAGTCGTTCCAAAGTTTTGAAAATTAAGACGAGCTGATCCATTCCCGATTCGGTAAGTAAAATTGGCATTATTTAATATTTATTCGTATTATTTTGTTGCTATTATTGTTTTGTAAGCGTATGAAAATGCTCATATGTGTTGCCAGATGCGTTTATTTATTTGATTTCTTTTGTTTCAGAATATGGAAGGAACGCAAGACACTCAAATCATGTTTTCGCAATATGCACAGGGTCCATTAGGATTCCGAGAAGATGAAGAAGAAGAAGAAGTCAGTGAATTTGTAAAAAAAATTGCAAGTGCCAAAACGAAAACCAAGTCTAGTAAACCAAAACTAAGGCTAAACAAAGTGGTAAAGAGAAGTGTACGAGGTCACCCGCCGTCGTTCGTTATAAACAATGAAGCAACTAAGGGGAACAGACTTGTCAAAATCCAAATAATTAACATAAGTGACTCCGCGCCGGATCAAAACGACGAAACCGGTGAAAACGTTATGCTCAGTGCGCAGTATGTGGCAAGTGACGGATACGATGAGATAATAGACAGTACAGAAAGTGTAATAAATAAGATATCCAAGAAGTTGTGCGGATATAGTGTTAGTTATTAATGTTTTTACTGTTTTTGTATATAATTTTGAAAATAAATATGGTCAACAATTTTCTTGTTTTATTCCTTTGATTAAGCGATACGTCAACAGGAAAGATTTTTTTTGTAAGTATGTCAATAAAGCAATAATTCAAACGAAAATAAAATTATCATGATTAAATGCACAAGAAAAATCTTTTCAGTAAATATCGCTTAAATAGATTAACACTATTATTAGCCACAGGTATGAATCGTTATCATTTATTTCATATTTTTAAACAAACAAATTCAATTATTTAAAAATGGGTTAATATAAAAAGTCTTCGTTCAAAATAAATGATAACTAATTTTGACTGGGTTAAAAAATAAAAAAATGATTAAACGTAAATATTTATTTTTGAAAATTAGGTATAATTTATTACAATGTTAAATATGCATAATATCGAAATAATATTTTTTAAGACATATAACGTTTTTTAAGGCACAAGCTTTTTTATGATGTAGACAATTATAAGAGCTGTTGTCGATACAATACTTTTTATACATTAATTGAAAATTAGAACAACCTTTCTCTCCCAAGTCTATTACAGTACAATCAGCACATAAATCATTAATCCACTTAATTTTTTCAAAACCTTTTACATATATTTTTTTGCCTTCCAAGAAATTATGAATCATTCTCTTAAATTCTCTGTGGTTGATATACCCCTCACGCCACATAATGCCAAGGTTTCTCTCTATCCATTTCACATGCCTTTTTTCGTTTTCTGATAACGTAGAAAATGAATATGGAGGTTTTATTAAATACGCCTGCGTGTGTTCATAGGTACTGTATGCAAATTCTTTAATAATAAATTCATTTTTAGATGATTTAAACCCCTGAACATCTACGAATAGATGGTCTAGTTTCATGATATCTTCTTTGTTATATTGGTCAACGGCTTATATTCTATAATACTATCATTCAAAATAAGACAATAAGCCGCGGTATTGTCAGGGATATCTGTGTCACACTCTAATTCAATCCGCACATCGACTGAACCCGTTTTTAAGGTTTCATTTTGACGAGAACAGTCGATAACAAACAGAGGTGCTTTATTTATAAAGTCTTGTGGATTCAACAACGGTGCTTGGCTGCGGTTATAATAAGACTGTTGGAATTTAGCGTACTGTTCATATAATATAGCAAATTTTTGAGCCGAGAAACTGACATTCAAGTTTTCATAAGGAAAATAATTTGAATTTAAAAAAACTTTAACGTCACGCAAATTACAATGATCAAAACGCGATATATCTTTATCAGCAACATTTTTCCTGTTTGTTTTTAATCCAATTATAACATATCGAGGTTTTTCAACTTGAGACGAAGTTTTGACGGCCCAAGAATGTTTTGATGTTTTAGGTAAAAGCGGGTATTCGTACAGATCCCAGTTCCTAAATGCTACCTGAATAGCTCGATCTCTTTCCAAATATTTAAGCAAACTTAATCTTTCACGATCAGAAACCTTAATGTGCGGCATGCGCCATACTATTTTAGATATAGTTATGTTACCTATATACTCATTTGTGTTCAGTTTTACGCTATTTAAATTAGTATTGGATCGTAAAAGAATAAGTTCATGCTTACAGTTAATAATAATTTTGTTATAATCCTCTGCGAAGCCAAGAATCTTATTTAAAGGAATTGACACAGAAAATGATCCATGCGTAATTTTTGTGCCATCAACATCCCAGCCCCATAACTTTGACATCGATGATTCAAGTTCATTCATCGACACAAGAGATTTTATTGTTGTTGTGACCCCAGCGTTTTTAATTTTATCTATTTCAATCCCATTCAGCTCATATCGAATATCTTGAAATAAATGAAGTATAGGGTTATTTGTAAAATGAACACTGGACACCTTCGCTTTTGTTTCTCTGTTGAATACTTCTATAGTACCCTCTATGTATAAAGTACTCGCTGATGGTAATACGTATAGATCTTGCTGGTTGATAGGTATACGGATTTCATCATTTAAATTGAAACTTGTTACGTACGGTTTATACGAATGATATTCGAAACTTTCAATCGTGCTATCAAAGCTAAAGGAGTCTGATAAGTTTAGTATACTCATTTTAATAATCCTATGTTTTTTAAAAACTGTTTGTTTTCCTTCGTTAGTTGTCCTTTAGGTCTTCTTTTCTTGATAGCACAATGAGCACTAACGGCTTTGCTGTTTGAGACCGTACATTTATTAAAGTCTATCATTTTTTTCTGAGATGTAAATATATCTGAATCTCTTCGCCACGTAAATTCACTAAATTATCGTTTATATCCAGTATTCTTATTATAAGAGCGTTTAAGCTGTTTTGAGTAACAGGAAAATATATAACATTTTTAGGTGTTTCTATAATCCGGTAACCAGGCGGTACATTTGGCACAAATTCATGAATTATATGACTAGGTTTTCCGTTTATAAATGACCCGCTCACGATGTCACATTCAACTCGTACTATAGTTGTAGACAGAATGGACACGGGAAAAGGGGACTCAGTTAATATATTCGCCTGAACTGTTTCTTCTCCAAAACCAAGTAACTTACCAATCGAATTTGGTTTTTTAAAATAGACGTTTTTGGAACACAATATAGATGTTTTTAGCGTATTATTATTGCATGTCAGTGTAAAGGTGCAACCTTGGAGATGTCTTTTAAGATAATCATCAAGATCTTGAAGTTCATATGACCCTTCAGGAATTTCTACTACTTCGTTATCACCATAATAAAACTTATTATTTCGGTTGTCAATATTAGGTATCGAGTTAAATGTCGACAAGTATAGCAACCCGCATTCATATTCACCATCTAGTTGAAGAGCTGGCGAGTGATTCGTAATCAGGGTAGAGGAGGATCCCGTTATGGACAAAGTGAAAGACATCGTGAGAATGAGAAGCTATTTATTGTTCAGAGATATTTAAACGGTTATTCCAATATTTTTTTAAATATTTTAAACATAAATGTCCGCAATTAACAGTATCGAATTTTTGATAAATATTATAATTGTATGAAATATTATAATTTTTCAAATATTTTATTAATTCTAGCGGCGGTTGAAGATCACCATAACTATTAAAATATTCACAATGATTATTATCTTTGACATAGGCTACCCAGTGAGTCCCTTGGTTTTTAGAACTATCTAAATTTACGATTGCACATTCTACTCTTTTTGGACGGTTTGGCAATTTGTCTCTCATGTAAACACCACGAAAATAAGGAATATCTGTTGAATGTTTTAAAATATCAACATTTGTAAGAGCACGTCTGGGTAGCCTTTTATTTAGTTTTTTAATCGTTTTAAACACAAACCCTTTCCATTTCTATACTGTTTAATGTACAACCCTTTACCTAATGCAATAGATTCCATTATTTTATTATGACGTTCTGATTCGGATAAGCTCTTTTTTGCAGCTTTGTAGTCACCAACAGCTTTAGCGATCCCAGCAGCTCCTCCTGCCAATGACCCTAACGCAGAAAGTCCCGCGAAAATAGGTATTAGTGGCAATATACCTCCAGTTTTAGGAATCGGTATTAATCGAGGAACTCTCATTTTACTCGTATTGTTATTAAGAAATACTTTACTCGCTGCAGCAAAAGCTCGACTGACTGCAGTGCCTTCTTTTTTAGATTTGTTTTTTTTCAATTCGGTACGTATCTTAGAAACAAAATGCTTAAATGATTTTATCCCTGCACCAGCTTTCATTTTAGATTTCATCACTTTGCTAACTATCCAAGACGCAAGTTTTTCTCCTTTTCCAACACCTTTTGACTTCAATCTTTGTTTAGCCATTTTATAGAGTTCAAAATCTGCACGATGTCGGTCTGTTAGATCAGAATATTTATCGTATGCTATATCGTGTTGCATACACGCGTTGTCCAATTCATTAACTCCTTTATCACCTCTTTGCAATCGCTTATGCAATTTTGTGCCTGGTCCGCAATAATTGTAGCCAGGTAAGTGCAGTTCAAACGGTAAGTGATTAATAATACTGTTTAGAAGTCCTCTTCCTTTCATATCCCAAAAGTTAATGACTTAGCGCGAGAAAGTTTTTAAATATATTTATACAATGGCATTTCTGTCGATCCAGCTGTTTTCGCTATCGTTAAGTCCTAACCACTTAACATACAATTTTTTCCCTCTTTTTTTGATTACCTTTTCGATGAGGTAAACGTCTGGATACTTAGTTTTTTGCAGTTCTTGTTCATAAAATGTACCGAGTATTGAGTTTTTTCGTTGGTCTTCAATATGGTAAGTAACAGGACGAGTGTGATTCACCTTTTTAATAGTAAATAGCTCAGTTGACCAATTAGGCGTATAACCTTTATGAAAGACGCTTTTGTACTTGCTTATACGCACATGATCTCCTACATTAAAAATATTTAATTTAAAACGCCGATTGGATTGTGATTTATCTATGTTTTTCTTTACTTCGGCTTCATTATTAAAATTCACCTCATTTGGGCTAAATTTTGTTGTGCTATGCACAGTTTGATTATAAGATTGAACTATCTCATCTAAAGGTTTTCCAAGCCATTTGTAGTTCCCGATGAAACTGAAATATTTGTAAAGTTTGTTCTTGAGCGTTTTTATTACCCTTTCAACAATAGACGCCTTTTTAACTGAATACGTGGAATAATGATTTATTTTTAAGGATTTCACATAACAATCGAATTGATCATTGTAAAATTCTTTTCCAAAGTCTGTCTGTAAGTTTCTAGGTATTCGTTTGGTCGACTTGATAATTAGTTCAAATGCATTTTTTACTTCTGTTTTAGTTTTAGATTTCGTAGGAATACACCACGTGTACTTTGAAAATGTATCAATAACAACTAAAATGTATTTATATCCCTTATTTACAGTATGTAAATTCTGTAAGTCAATTAAATCTGCTTGCCACAAATCATCAATTCCTTTTAATATAACTGCGCGACGCTTGAAATTTTTTCGGGCCGATCTATGGATTTCATTCACGACTTGTTCTTTTGTCATCTTTGAAATTACTTAAAATATTGTCTATGTCCCTTTTTGTATAAAAGTTTATTTTCAACTGATTTGCAAGCTGATGAATTTGAGAATTTATAGTTTTAAATAAAGAATCTAGATGCTTCTTCTCGTAAGTGTCCTGGACGAGCTGATCGACATATTGCTTATTAGCTGCATCATTGGGTGTCAAAGGATCCGCTACCCCCTTTAATCGCGATGATTGTAGATCGAAATCGCCATCATCAGAACGCAGCAAAGTTTTATTGTTAAGTTCAAAAACTTCACATACACGCAAACGTTTATGAACATGATGACCGAATTTGTCTATGTTCATTTTCACTTCTTATTTTTATGCACTTATGTATCATCAAATTTCCGGCTTCGACTGATGGTAAAAGTAAAATACCAGTTTTATATATCATTGATTAACCAAGCCCGCTTCACGAAGTTCTTCTACAATTGATATTATTTCATTGTCTAATCCTGTGTTACCGGCATCACGGGAAGCAATGAGTAATTTCAATCTTTCAACTAATTCGTTTGGATTATCCCAATAGACATATGAAACATCTCTTTTAACTTTTTTCATTGTTGGTAGTCCTTTGCCGTAAGTACATAAATCTTCGCTTATTGAACGTTGTTTCGATAATTTGAAAAGCGGTTTTATAATGTATAAATATTTCTGACCTTTGTTACTTTTTATTGGTTTATTGGGATCAAAATCTCGTCTATGGACATTCGTTTCTAGTAGCAACATTTTATAATAACGTTTATCGTCTTCAGTTATGATACCTAAATCAGGCAACTTCTTAAATAACAAATCATATAAACCTGGTGTTAAATTGTAAGTACGTCCATTTACTTTGAGTTTTTCGCCACTAACGGAAACTAAACAAGATCCTAACATAAGCTTATCGCGTTCTGTTCGTATGCCAAAAGGAATGTCCAAGTCGGTGTTGTATTGTTTTTGCCATGCAGGGTCTTCGCGAGGAGATGCATATGAACCGGTAGTCTTAAATGAAGTATCATTTGTTGATTCCAAGACATCATTGTTGTCACTTTCACATAACATGTCATCATCACCATCTTGTCTGTTTTCGTCTCTATTTGATACCTCATCATCATTATTTGAAGTCGTTTCGGAAAAATTTCGTACGATTGTTTGATTATTAATACTACTTCTCTTCCCTTCATTAGGACTAAATTTTAATGTTTTTGGCGCCTTTTGCCACTTAAATATGTCTTCATCAAAATCGGTTTCATTAGTGTTATAGTATTTATTGTCGTTACTTTTAACCATTTCATTAAGCGGGTCTGTTATTGGTTTAAAGACTGATTCCAAAATCATATTGTTGTTATTTTTCATATCACGAAGTAGTTTAACCTTCTTTTTGACAGCATCGGCAGACTGAAGTACTTTTTCTTTTAAAGTTTTCTCGGTGTTTATTTTATGATTCATGTCTGATCTCGATGGATTCCCATGATGCAATAAAAGTTTCTTGAAAATGAAACTGGTTAAGTAACACGGTTAATCCAAAACGATAAATGTATCAAATCCCATTCTATAACATCCTGAATTTCTAGCACAGTCCTTGTTTACAACCAAGTAGCTAAAAGGTACGCTCCATATTTTTGCACACATTTCCCGAAACTGTGACCAAGACATATCAGTTCCAACGTGCTCGTCATAAACATGACGTAAATTAACTTCATCTTGTTTAAAAAGGATGATTAAGTTAGCATTGTCCCTTATTAATTGTTTAGGTATTTTACTGTAAGTTTGATTTAAGTAGAAGCTGTCAATATTTTTATGCCTTCCCATTGCAAAGTAATCCCTTATATTATTTTGATTTTCGCATGCAACATCATCAAATATGATAATTGAATTGTTCTCAGCTTCATGCGGGCTTAGTATTTCATCATTTTCGCGATATTTTTGAAATTTAACTGATGGAACCAACATCAATATTTTTTCTAAAAACTGGTACATCGGTTGGAAAAGTGTTTTTGAATATACGTAAATATTTTGAAAGCGTAGTCCTTGTTCATGTAGTAGAAGAGAGACAATTAAATTAGTTTTACCGCAATTAGAAGGACCGCAAATTATACAGCGAATTGTGTCGGGTAAAAGTTCACCGTGACGAAAACTACGATTGTTGCGATCTGAACAAACAACCTCCAACTGCAAGCTCTGAGCTTGTTTTACAAACTTCATATCTGTTCAAGATCAATTCAACCAATGCGCGCGTGTTGCAAGCATGGAATGCTTATTCAAAATGAGCAGAAGAGCAGATGGTTAACGTTAAACCTCGAGTGTGAGCAAATTCTGTTAGGTTGGGTTCCGTTGGGTTTGAGTTGCTGTTGGGCTGATGTATTCGTTGCGTTGATCGAGAGGTGAAACAGAATGCCCAATGCGATTTCAGGTGTAGGTTGAGCGTTATGTTGAACGCAAATGCTGATAGGTTACTGTTAGGTTGGTTACCGTTGGGTTTGGGTTGATTGTAGGTTGTGTGCAATTCATTGTATTATTGGGCTTCTGGATCACCACGAATGAGTGAGGGCGAAATTTTTCGCCCGATCGAATGAATGGTGGTCCAGAATGCCCAATAATATACTACTTAGCTCGTGTTGCTAACACATTTCGGTATTTTACTATTAATGTCAAAATAAAATAATTTTACACCTTAACACTTTATCAACCCTCTAAAAATATACGTCAGAAACCAATGTCTCACTTTAAATGCTATTTAGACGACTTCTGTACTAATTTTTTTATAAACTCACTGAAACATGAATACACAGAAAAAAACCAGAAAAAAAAGGTTTCATGGTTCAAAGGTTCATTTCATTTCATTTCAAAAATAAAGAATTGGGAGAAAAAATAAAAAAATACAGAAAGATACTCCTACTGAGGTCATGACTTCTGTATTAACAAAAACTTTTGGAAACATTTAAAACCGCCGAAGTTTAATATCTCAAATACGGCTGAACCGACTTTTATGAAACTAGGTACCTACCGCTAGAAAATTAACTTGCTTTCAAATATAAAAAAGTTGCGTCTAAATCGATTCACACTCACATCATCATCTTGTCAGCCGATAGACGTCCACTGCTGGACGCCGGCCTCCCCCAAGGCTCCCCAATGCCACCAACACGAGGGGAATCACAGGTCCATTGCCAGCCTCTTAAGGAATAGGTAGGCTCGTTTTTAAGGTTCCGCAGCCAAAATGGCAAAAACGGAATCCTTATAGTTTCGTCATGTTCGTCGGTCCGTTTGTCCATCCGTATGTCACATTTTACTCGAAATCTAGAGGTATATTTTATGTACTGATGAAATTTGTAATATAGTCTTATAGAAACGGCTACTTACTTTTATAGTTAGTAAATATTTCTAGCGAGTCACTCCATACATGTAGACAAGTTAAAAAAAAATTCAGCAAACATCAACGTGTGGCACACATAATTTCGACAGCTCTATTACAAACACTTTGAGGTTTCTAAGCAATTTTTTTGATGAAGCGATTATTGTCGAAAAACTGCGCTTCTCAATAAAAGGACGTAAGTGCCATGAAGATACGCCCTTTTCACCGCTACTGCATTTCTTTGTAGTAACGGTTGCGGAATCCTACCTTGCCTTTCAATCGGACAGTGCTAGACGGTTTCGCGAGGTACGGTAGCATGAAAGTTTAAATTACAAAAACAAGTCATTAAAATAAGTCATTTTTTTTAAAGGAAGAATAGCAGTTAAATGCAAAAAGAACCTAATACTTTCGTAGCTATAAAATAAATTCATTCTACATGTTACATCACAAACGCCATCTCGTATCGAATAGGCGCATTATTACAACGTCGCTTCAACGAAGTATTTTTGCAGACGCTTATGATACGCAGTTCAGCTACTGCTCACTAGATGACACGTGCATCTACTTAAAGTTGCTGAAATTTTCACACAATTTTTATACTATACTTTATTAAAATTTTTGTCTCGATTAATAACAACAATTATTGCGATTTGCGAAGTTACAGTCACTTTTAAATTAATTCAAGTACATTTATATTTGTGTCTAACTAGCATAGCGCTGCCATCTAGCGTCGAGTAGTAAGCCTGAGACACAAATTTGTCGTTACTTCGCTCCACTAGAGGGCAAAAAACATGTTCTGTGTGAGATTCGGCCAGCGACTTCGTCTACGCAGAAATTTACTCTAATTTATGCAAGTTGTCAGAAAATAGGTACTTACCGACTTTTTACCTTCCTTGCAGGAATATTCAAGACCAACAAACAAACTACATTAGATTTGAATAAAACCAAAATCAAAGCAGAATATAAAGACACACGTCCGTCCCAAACATAATTCTGGGGATCGATTTTTGAATCTCACTTGGTGACTAAATTCTCACCCATGACATTGATATCACTGTTTGCCAAAAGCCTTATTTTTGAATGTCATACCTGTCTACTAACATGCAGCTAATTTGCGTTCCTGTCATAGACAAGCGAGTGAACATAGAGGATTGAGGTTAGCTGTCACTGCCAGTGGTGAAGAAGTCACTCAGTGATCTCGTTTACGAGTGGGTGGGGGCATTCGTATTTGATATCATAGGCATGAGAATTTTAGTCACCGGTGCGATTTAGAAATACTAACTCTTTAGAAATTACTGAATCACAATTCAAAAATCGACCGCCTGTGGTCCCAAAGATGCTGTATAGCTATTCTCATAAACGTTATCGTTAAAATTGTATGACGTTTGGAACAGCCCGTGAGCGTATTTGGAACTAAAATTTTGTAAGAGGTTTCTCGATCTCGATACGATAACCGTAACGTTACGCAGGATTCGAAAACTCGTGCTCGACCCTCTGCTCTTCGGTTCCCTGTGATGTCCGGTTCAACATGCTATACCTACGTAGTTTTGATATTCTTCGTTTGTCATTTAGTTTATTTTTTATTTCATATTTTTTTGACATTAACTATTACTGGGACGTTTTTTAATCCCACTTTGAATTTTGTTGTTTTTAACCGACTTCAAAGAAAAGGAGGTTCTCAATTCGTCGGAATTTTCAATAATATTTATTAAGTATCATTTAATAAATTGATGACGATCCTTTGTGAATTAACAATTTTTTGACAGGACAAAATAGGCAAGTACTCAATTTAAAAAAAAAAAAGAAATCTTAGGAAGTTCCTAGGACAGACTGTCTGTGGGCACTGGGACAAGAATATTCTTATTCATACATACATATAAGCTTCATAGGAACTCTATATTATTATTTTCCTCCGTTAAAACCGTAAAGTACAATTACATCCTGATTTTTTTCTTATCATAACACATTATTTTCTTAGGCGTATAAAAAACATAGCCGTGAGCCGTGATAGCCTAGTGGTTTGACCTATCGCCTCTTAAGCAGAGGGTCGTGGGTTCAAACCCCGGCTCGCACCTCTGAGTTTTTCGGAATTTATGTGCGAAATTACATTTGTAATTTATCATGAGCTTTTCGGTAAAGGAAAACATCGTGAGGAAACCTACACGCTCCTGCGAAGTAATTCAATGGTGTGTGTGAAGTTCCCAATCCGCACTGGGCCCGCGTGGGCACTATAGCCCAAGCCCCCTCATTCTGAGAGGAGGCCTGTGCCCAGCAGTGGGACGCCAATGGGCTGATGATGATGATGATGATAAAAAACATTGAATAAGTCGCAAATAGTATTGTTTTCTGAAGCATGAAGCACACTGGGTGTAGCTAACGACCCCGCAACCACTCGCCGCGGGGGGGCCTGCGTCATACAAGATAATGAATAAAGCAAATAGATATATCTAAGCATAATGTATGTGGTCAAATTAAGTTACACATAGGAGCACACCCAATTTGTATCAACGATGCTTCATATTAGTGGACTAAGTACCTACATAATTATTATTAACTTCGCCTATGTTCCGGGAGTTTTAATTCTTTCTCGGAATAAAAATTACCTTACAAGTACAGACAACAAAAATTACAGTTTTCAAAAAAGCTTGTATTAAAAGCGTTATTTTTAGGGTTCCGTACCTCAAAAGGAAAAAACGGAAGCCTTATAAGATCACTTTGTTGTCCGTCTGTCTGTCTGTCAAGACCCTTTTTCTCTGGAACGCGTGGAGGTAGCAAGTTGAAATTAATATCAAATACTCAAGCCTGCGGTCCCTTGAAGCTGTCAAAAAATCAACCTTCTAAGTCAACTCAATCAAAAGATACAGTAATTAAAAAGGCCATTTCCATACAAATTGCCGATTTCCAAAAACCTATAGGGTACTTCCAGATGTCCTAGAAACTTGAAATTTGGTATGAAGATAGCTCTTATAGCACAACCACTCCAAAAAGTCTCTAAATCTTAATTTTTTATGTCTGTCTGTAGATTTCGCAGACCAATATAAGTGACCCCACACTGCGTACATTTTGCTTACGAGCAGGGCTCTGCTAACACTGGACTTTTTAAAACACTGGGGAAAAGTGTTAAAATCTTTCTACGGAACCCTCGTGCGCGAGTCCGACTCGCACTTGGCCGGTTTTTTTTTACAGAAATGTAATTTTTCCCATGTCATACTGTCGGTTGCATGCCGTTGTGATGGGTGACGTGCCGATCCGGCGGTCAGGTGTGTGGCATGACCAATGGCATAATCTGCCGAAATGACGGTCCGTCATCGCGGCGCGGTTCCCGCGTTTTTGCGCCGCGCGGAAGCCGCGAGGTCGCCGCGCTTCCTGCTGCCGTGACGTCACACGGCACGATGGGTGGTGATTAGCTTCACATCATCAATAACATCGTGATACTACTCAAAAGAAAAGGCCACAAGTATTTTCATCGTTACGTGAAAACTGTATTAAACATTAATGTAATAGTTTTTTAAGGCTTTTCTGTAGAATTGGGAATCTGTAGACATGCGCCTAAAGGGTATTTATTTAGGCAAATAGGTAATCATTTCATTAAATATTTAATTGTTTTTTCTTTACATCAATACTTTTTAATATAATTTTCACGTAATGATCAAAATACTTAGTGACCCCTATTTTCTTTTGAGTAGGTAGTACTGATCAATAAGTATTATTGTGCAAGGAATCAATAAAATTGGCGCAATGATTTTTTTAGGAAATAATCTTAAATTACTGGCTCTGTAAGCTGTAAATAGTCCTCGCGGTATTTTTTTTTTAATTTTTCCTTTTTTTTCTAAAACACTAATTGACAAAAAAACCTATATAATTATCGAATGTGCTCACAAATTTTCACGTGAATCGGTTGAAAAATGCGACCTGTAGCGGAAAACCGATGACCACTGCCCATAGACACCCGCAACCCAGGGGAGGTTTGCAGATGCGTTGCGAACCTAGAGAGCTAAGATGAAATGCCTCTTGCGCCCGTAATTACACCGGCTGTCTTACTCTCCACACCGGAACACAACAGTGCAAGCACTTAGCGAGTCGCAGGATTAGCGAGTAAGATAGTGGTAGCGATCCGGACGGACCTCGCACAAGGTCCTACCACCCACAGAGTATGTTTTGCCCAAGCTGAAACAGAGTCGCTTCGCTAGCGCTCCACACTCGCACAGTCGTCAAAAATGTACAATGCATAATCGAGCAATAATGCAATATCAAATACTCAAGCCTGCAGTACTCTGAAGCTGTGAAAAAATCAAACTCCTAAGTCAACGCTATCAAAAGATACAGTCATTCAAAAGGCTATTTCCATACAAATTGCCGAAATCCAAAAACCTAAAGGGTACTTCCAGTTGTCCTAGAAACTTGAAATTTGGTAGGTAGGTCTTATAGCACAACCACTCAGAAAAGTCTCAAAATCTTAAATTTTTATGTCGGTCTGTATGTGTCACTGACCAATATAAAGTGACCCCGCACTGCGTACATTTTGCTCAGGAGCAGGGCTCTGCTGACACTGGAAACCTTAAAACACTAGGGAAAAGCGTTAAAATCTTTGTACGGACCCCTCGTGCGCGAGTCCGACTCGCACTGGTCCGGTTTTTATTGTGAGTCAAGATCCTAAAAGATTCTAAAATAAAACACCATTCTAAAACACAAGTCATGGAGTCGGTTAGAATTTTTCATTTTTTTTAGACCGCCTTGTTTTCGACTTTTGATGAAAAATATAAAAATAACCGTGCGGGGAGTAAGAGAAATCTTCGGGACTGGATTCCTGTTATAGAGGAACATCACATCTACAAATTTGCGCGAAGCCTTTGCAAAGAGTCCGACTCGCACTTGGCCTAATTTTCGACTTCTGATGATTTAAAAAAAACAGGGTTTGTACGGAACTCTCGGTGTGCGAGTGCGAGTCGCTCTTGACCGATTTTTTTTTATTATTAAGCTTGTTTTTCTCTTTTTAGTTAAATGTTTGTGCAATCCGGTATTTGTTCGTTTGAATTTTTTTGTTTTATTTAAGCGTGCGACTTTGTAAATCATTGCATGTCATCAAGACATTTCAAACAAAACATTTTTCTCTTCGATTGCGCCAAAATGAATATTTTAAGCACTCTCGTTACAGACATTGACACTATTTTGTCAGCATCTGAACGAGTCTGAAAGTAGGTCAATGGTGCAGATTGGAATAATCACATTTAAAGAAATCCAAGACTATTTCCTTATATCGCTTTCAAACGTCTGGACGTTCATTTTAATCGTTTTAACTGCATTTTGTATTAACTGTGCATACTTACCTGTTTAATCCTAACTAATATTATAAATGCGAAAGTAACTCTGTCTCTCTGTCTGTCTGTTCGTTACCTCTTCACGGAAAAACTGCTGCACCAATCTAGATGGAATTTGGTAAGAAGATAGTTTGAATATTGAGGAATAACAAAGGCTTATTATAGGAAAATTATACCGCTGGGAACCCTGTATACAGAGAAGAAATTCTTTAAGTTTTTTCTTGAATTGCGCTCCATATGTTGCGCTTCGGTGTGGAGAGCAAGACAGCCGGTGTAATTACGGTCACAAGAGGCACTTCATCTTAGCTCTCTAGGTTGGCAAAGCATCTGCAAACCCCCCGTTGTTGCGGGTGTTTATGGGCAGTGGTGATCACTTAGGTACCATCAGGTGACCCACTTGCTTTTTTGCCTTCATTGTCGTATAAAAAAATTCTGATAATTTGATTATCTTCTATCAAGTGATTAAACACTTTTATTCCTTTTGTTCCTAGGAAATATCGGAGCAAATTAAATGGTATTAACGTGTCAGAGAAATATACTATCAACATATCTGCCCGCGACGTGCGATGTTAGAACAATTGACAGATTCTAAACGGACCGATTGAGAATAATCGAGATTGCCTAGTCGACCGACATTCCTTAGGGCATTTAGCCATTAGAATGGGTTTCCTCTGAGCGGAGGGGAGCTGAATCGACTAATCACAGAGTTCGAAATCTCCATTCCGAGTCACTGGTAACACTTGCAACTTTTCACTGGACTGCTCCGCTCAGTGCCATAAGCACGACTTGTCGAATCCTGCGTTACGTTACGGTTATCGTATCGAGATCGAGAAATCGATTTTAGTTTAGTTTTAATTTTAGTTCCAAATACGCTCACGGGCGGGCACTGTTCCAAACGTCATACAAACTCGTTATAGTTTACTATTCGATTTTACGTGACGCAGGATTCGACAAGTCGTGCTTAAGGCACAGTTTAAACTAGGGCTTGATAATGTTACTGAGATAAGTACTTACTTACTGTTTTTTGTCACAAATACCGAAATAAATACCCTTACCTTGGTAACGATACCCTACGTCAACGAAAGAAAGAAAGAAAAGGTTTATTTGGTGCTTAGGTAACAGTACAGTAAATACATTATAAATAAAATATCAGCAAAAAAATACACCAAAAAGGTCAACGCAAAATGACGTTGCCAGCTCGCTTTACTAGCTGCACCTCTCATCCTTCAACACTCGATGTAAGAAAGAGACAGTCAAGACGTGACTTTAGGATCAGTTATACTAACCCCCACCTCTTTTCACAAAATACCGTTAGGCTCAAAATTTTACCTTTACATTATGGCAGCGGTATTAATTTTGTAACGTATGTTTTTTACCGGTATTGCGATCCCTGGTTTGAATTGCATGTTTATCAAATCAAAGATGTCTTACTTTCCTAACAATTTGCTTTTGAAAAAAGTACCGGTAGCATAGTTGATCTTAGCGTCACGTTCGTAGAGTTGTTTGAAGTGAACTGACAAAAAAGTGGTCGATTCGATCTTTTGCGAATCTTCAACTCGGGTGCAGTCATCATCCTGTCCTGTTATCCCTAATCAGGGACCTATGCAGCATTTTCCTCCATTTTGACCGATCCTGTGCTACGACCTGCTCTTGCCAGCTCATGCCCAGGGATTGGATCTCCCTTCCAACGGAACGCCGCCATGTTGTCCTGGGCCGACCTCGTCTGCTCACTCCAGGCAGGCGCCATTGCAAAGCCTGTAGCAAACTCGGGCGCAGTAGTATCATATATCTACTTCCTGGTGGCGACACTGCTACATGCAAGGGCCGACTAAAATGAGTAATTTAGCAAGCAATCATAGAACGTGCGTGTCACACAGTCACACCGTGCGTCCAAGCTTGGTTGTTGACATGTTAATAATTATGATTGTAAATAAAAGAACTATTGTTGATGTGCACTGTAATTGTTTCCGTCCGGCGCCGTGTACATTGTGATTTCAATCTAAATAACATTTAAATACGTAGGTTTTTCTGATGAGTGTGTTAAAGACGACCTTTTTATGTTTTTAACTTATGTTTTTTAAGTTTAGCTAGCAACAATTGGTTTGTCATTCTTCCATTCAACTTCATTAATAAAAGTAACAGAGTCTACTCAACGAAACTCACCACCTCCGAGGGTGCGCTTCCTCAGAATCAGAGCGAAGTGGAGACGTGCAGAATTGGACCAATTAGGTATATAGTTGAGTCATTATCATCATATCAGCCGAAAGACGTCTACCGCTCGACACGGGTCTTCTCTAAGGATCTCCACGACGATCGGTCCCGTCAATGGCTTCTCGCGATCTTTACCAGGTCGTCGGTCCACCTAGAAAAAATTGCTTAAAAACTTCCGAGAAATAAAGAGTGTCAAAGAAGTCTTGTAGAGCGCCAGCCTGCTCTGTTTCGTTATTTGTATCTCGTTCTGATGTTTCTGTTATATTACGTAGATCCCTAGGTATAGTTAATTTGATGACGACTGAGCGCTTAAGGGAAGAAAGCAAACAATCGATTGCTTTATACCTTGACTAGCTTAAAATTTAAGCTAGTCACGGATACGCCCCGCGGCTTTGCCCCCGTGAAATATTTTAAAATGTGCTAGTTCCATCCCGTCTCGGAAAATCCCTTCTTACTGCACCTGTAGGATACTCAAGGTATATGTTTGCCAAATTTCAAGTCTCTACGTAAAGAGGTTAGGCTGTGCGTTGTCTGTCAGTCAGTCACGGTACTGTTTTATAGGTATAGATAATATACTTATTTCTGTATACGTAAATATCAAAACTGTCCAAGATAACATCGAGGGATGCGGGTTGATTTGCGTAGTGCGTACTCACAATCCAACTTTTGTTCTTTGCACATTAAGGGAAAAAGTGAGGGGTGTATTGTGCTCCCCTCAAGGACAAACGTACGACGCAGTTGCGTCATTTCAATATCAATAATAAGGCCCCTTTCTTCTGGAAGAAAGACTAAAACAGGTTTATTTTTATGTACGTATACCCTCTGTTATACAATAGGTAGCGTAAGACCTAACTATTTAGTATAGACATATAGTCGCAGAGCAAAATTCTACCCCTAAGGGGGTGAAAGAACGGACGGAAGTTTGTATGGAAAAATGATTTTTAGACAATGGAAACGGGATACTGACCGCCATTACCTTGTAGGATTGCCCCTGATCATGATGCATGTAACTGCGTCGGAATATCGGGAGCTCATCAAACCCATAAGGTATTCGCGGTCAATATCCCGTCTTCATTATGTCTAATGCAACCGCGAATCATTTAAAACTGTAAATGTTTTTTTTAAGTTACGACTATGAAACCTAATTAATAAAAGCTACAAGAGAAATACAAACTTCGTGTATGTACGGCCATATTCCATTAGGGCACTCGTAACCTATTGCTTAACATAGAGCTAGCACGAGCACGACTGGCCACGACTTTGTCGCGCGAGATTACATTACCCGTCCCGTTGCATTCGGTGTCCTTAGTGTAATGAAAAAGCACAAAATACGTCTCGATCGCTTTTGCGTTAAAGTGTCAAATAGCATGAGAGCGCCTAGTGTAATCGCCGACCAGGCCAAGAAATACGTCTCGATCGCGTTCGCGTTTAACAATTCTCATACTATTTGACACTTTAACGCGAACGCGATCGAGACGTATTTCTTGGCCTGGTCGGCGATTACACTAGGCGCTCTGAGTGACAGAAAAGGACAGGCATGTTGTTCTAGTGCGAGATAGAAGTCGCACTGTGAGTGTGTGTGTGTGTGTAAGTATCTAACAACAATCCCGTGTTGCCAGGGTCCACCCATTACCAGGAATCTCAAGTAGGTATTGCCAGTCCTCGATGTTTACCGGGAAGCGATCGGAGCAGGCAATAATCTTCAGTGTCAATGGCGACCCGAACCGGCGAACGGCCATTCTTGTTGACACAAGGGTCATACGGTTGAATGCACGGGAGGCTACTGGATTGATCTAGACCGAGCCTCTTAGTCACAGAATAACTTAAGGGTATACGGAAAGAACTACGCCTAGTCATCTTAGCAAATTTTTGATGTATCTTGATTTGAAACATTGGAACGATGTAATTATCTTTTTTTTCTTCTAGTGCCTCTCCAACTAGTGAAGGTTGGCAGTCAGCTCCGCATATTTCACCCGGTCTTTGGCGAGGTTGAAAATTATGATGTAATTATCCATAGCTATAATTTTCGTATAGGTACATCTGTTTTTAAAGTGATAAAAAAGACAAGTACATAAATACTTGTATCTCTAACGGAATGGTAACTTAATGTGCTCTACATTTTGAGATTAAAATCTTGTTTAAAAATAAAATGACTAGACACGTTCTTTCCGAGTACCTACCTACCCTCAACTGTTAGTAAGTATGTAGATAGGTACCTACTAGCTTGTTATTATGATCTAGTTTAAATTTTGACTCAAGAACTTCGCGATCGCGTTCGCGTTAATGCTCTATTGCTATGGGAAAATCAGCAGCGCCTCTAGCGGCACGTATTGTCAACGTACCTCCTATTCTCATCTCCCCTGTGGCTGAATTCCTGACGGTTCATTAAAACGCATCCTGTATATTTATGGATAATTTAATCAGTTTTTTTTTCTAAATAGGTAGGTGTGACTAATGTCGAATAGGACATAAAAATAAATATGTACTTACCTATTTTTAAGTCCACGGTCTAACAACGTGTTTAATGACTCATTATATTATGTATAATACTTCACTGCTTATGATTTAGCACGTAATTACAAGAAAACAAAAGGCACGAATTTGAAATAAAAATACCCAATACTTATTTTATTGTTAATATATAAATTAATATAAATTCACATAAATTATCTATCATCTTAGTTCAAGTGTACATCTAAGTAAACAAGTTCGTAGCAAGTGTAGGCCTATTTCAGCCCGTCCCACACAGCCCGGATAGCTCAGTCGGTAGAGCATTGGACTTTTAATCCAAGGGTCCAGGGTTCAAGTCCCTGTTCGGGCGGCGTAACTTTTTGTGTCTTATTTCTTTTTTTATTTTTTCCTACACTTTGGGAGTAGAAAAATTTTGTTTGTATACAAAAATTATTTGTAGACAAAACAATCGCACAAATAAATTCCTTCTTTTTCCATCACTATAGCAAACATTCAGTTTTCCTCTCCATTGATAATTTGAACAAGCTTAATTGACTCTCCCTCGCAAAGCCTTTGAAATGTACTTCATTATCGCACAGTATAACTCAGCCTCTGACAGAACCGGCCATCAGTGTTCGCCGCACCGCCGCCCCTACCGCCCGTGCGACCAACCGCGGCAAAAAAATGACAGAGCAATAAACAAAAACAAACCCAGTGTTATCGTGACAAAACTAAACCCACAAAACCTGTCAGGAAATGTCCCGCGCGTCCAACTTCAAAACGTACTTCTGAAGTGCTAAAAATGACAAAGTACAAACTGAACAACACAGTCCGATCCTCCTCCGAGGTGACCCTCACGTCGTACATGACAGGCAGTACTGACAGCAAGAAGGAATACCAGATGGATCTGGACACGAATCAGAACGGCAACTTCAACGCGTCCAATGGGAACCTAGGGAAAGGTTGTCACGTGTGTCCTCATGTGCCAGCTTTGAGGTGCGATAGGTTTGGGCTTAGTGAGCTGAAAGTGGAAGGTTTGGACAAGAATGTTTGCTTGTGTGAGGTGTATAATGGGGGCTGCAAGCTGTGTCCGCGGCCCAGCCTCGCCCCGACGCTGTCGCTGGGACTGGAGGCTGGCTGCGCCTGCAACGGCATTTGCGGAAATCCGTACTCTAACTCAAGTAAGTTGAAGATACTCCTTCGTTTTAATTGGCCTACGAAAAAGGGTGATATAACTTTGACCGTTATGTGTATTTTTGTGGCAAAGTAGCTCTTGATTAGAAAGTAGGTACATATTCTAGCGGTGGTTATTAACTAAGTTTCATAAAAAGTTCAATTTTTCAAAGACGGGTTAACCGATTTTAATGAAACTTAGCTAATCTCGGTTAAACTAGCTTTCGGTTTAAAAAAACCGCATCAGAATCGGTTCAACCGCCTGCGAGGTACGTTGCCACAGACAGATACACAGATACACAGGTCAAACTTATAACCCCTCTTTTTCGTCGGGGGTTTAGTTAAAAAATCGGTTCAGCCGTTTTTGAGATATTGAATTTTGAAATGGAAATGTAGGGGATTTTCAACTTTCAACAGTTGTAATTTACCTACAACTTGATGAGGTTGAAAATACGTCGACAATTGAATTGAAAAGGGTCATATCTCAAGAACGCCTGGTGTCTGGACCGATTTATTAAATTTTAAATAAGAATCATCGCTATCAAATTAGCTTTGCATTATAAAAAACGGCATCTGAATCAATTCACCAGTTTGGGAGCTAAGATGCCACAGACAGATGCCCCCTAATTATTATTTTAAAATTAATACCTCTTAGGTTTTGCATTTATTACCATGCTAGAATAATTATTACAGCTGGCTATTAAAATGAAATTAACGTAAGCAGGCCGATTAAGCAACGTTTATCTTGATCGAGACAATTACAAAGTAGTTACTTTGCATTACATTATCGCAAATTATTAATTATTATTCAATAAATTATTTACATTATCGCCTTTTTACCCGACTGCCGAAGGACAGTTATGCTTTTTATTTGAGCGAAACTGTCCAGAGCTCCGACGGCTTGAGTATAGCGAAACTCTTTAATCATGCATAACTCTCAAGAACGATAATAACCTAATCAACTTAGAAAAGTTTAAAAACCCCCGACATTGTCATTTCAAAGTTCAATATTTCCAAAACGGGTGAACCGCTTTTAATGAAACTTAACTAAGAACCATCTCGATTAAACTAGCTTTCGATTTAAAAAACCGCATCGAAATCGGTCAATCCGTTTGGGAGTTATGATGCCACAGACAGATACACAGGTCAAACTCATAATTTGCATCGGTGGTAAAAACAATGCTAAATTACTTTTACTCATGTTGTATTTAAACTTTGACCGGTACTCGTGTATTATGATTATGAAGATTAAATTCAAATGTTATCACTATTTCTATAATGGTTTATAGTTTTGATTATACTTAGGTATGTATACGTGCTTGCGAAATGTTTTTTTTACGATTATGACTTTGCGTAGTAAAAAGAAATATACCTAAGTAAGTATGGCTCCATATTCATGATGAAAAGACATATTGCAAAGCGTAGTATGCATTTTTGAATCAAAATTAAAATCCACTTCTTTGTACATTATAGCGTTTATTTACATACTTACTATAACTATACTTATATGTTACATACAGGCTGAAATTAAAATGAGTGCGGATACTTTACAGGGTGATTGGAGACATAATTTAGATTTTTTTTATGCAAATCTACTTTTACTACTACTAGAAAAAAAAATCTCGAACTGGTGTTCCAACACAGACCTCCGCCATTAAAAAACCGGCCAAGTGCGAGTCGGACTCGCGCACGCACGAGGGTTCCGTAGAAAGATTTTAACGCTTTTTCCCAGTGTTTTAAGAAGTCCAGTGTTAGCAGAGCCCTGCTCCTAAGCAAATTGTACGGAGTGTAGGGTCAACTTATATGGTCTACGAAATCTACAGACGGACATAAAAATTTAAGATTTTGGGAATTTTCTGAATGGTTGTGCTATAAGAGCTACCTTCATACCACATTTCAAGTTTCTAGGACAACTGGAAGTAGCCTTTAGGTTTACAAATTTCAGGAATTTGTATGGAAAGCAACGGCAGTTCATTTTAATGACTGTATCTTTTGATTGCGTGGACTTAGAAGGTTGATTTTTCACAGCTTCAAGGGACCGCATCAGGCTTGAGTATTTGATATTAATTTCAGCATGCTACGTCCACGCGTTCGAGAGAAAAAGGGTCTTGACAGACAGACAGACAGACGGACAACAAAGTGATCCTATAAGGGTTCCGTTTTTTCCTTTTGAGGTACGGAACCCTAAAAAAATAACAGGTGTGCCCACTTAGTCTTACTCAACCCCTGCTGAGGTTCATTATAACGAACCCTGTATAAAAAGCCCAAGACTGAGAGGAGGTCTGTGCCCAGCAGTGGGACGTGAAACAAGGCTGATGATGATGACGCATGTCGTCCACATAACCATGCCACGAACTAGCCTTGTTAAATTCTCTGAAACGACTCAACACTCGATTCACAGATTTCTCGAGTTTCAAAACACGCGACTCTCGCGAATCGTATAATGTGGAAACGTGCCTTTATCGACGATGCAATCGTGGATCGAGTTGACAAAGCAACCGTAACTGGGTTATTAATTTTTATACGATAATTAAAGCTCATAATATTTTTTTGATTGGACACTACTTCTACAGAAAGTTGTATCTGTTGAGTATAGTTCAAGTTAAACCTTGGTAAAACAAATGAAATCCACATAACATTCCGAGTATTAGCTTTATTATAAACTAGCTGTTGCCCGTGACTTCGTCTGCGTAGAATTCGGTTATCGCTATCCCGCGGGAACTATACAATTAGCCTATGATTTAATCTAGGGTATAAGCTATCCCCATAGCAAATTTTATTCAAATCCGTCTAGCCGTTTCAGCGTGAAGAAGTAACAAACATACTCACAAACTTTCGCATTTATAATATTAGTAGGATAGGCCAGGCAACGAATGCCCAAAAATTTTAAGAGGAAAATGTTTGGAACGCAAATTTGGACTTCGTTACTTTGTTTGGACTAGTTAGGAGGTGAACAGTTAGCACTTGAGCCGGGGGGGGGGGCGGGGGCTTTGAAGGTCCAAATTTTTCGGTTTTTCGCTTATATCTCGGAAACTATTCGTCTTAGCGACATGACCACTAAGTATATACAAAATGAACTATTCGATCAAGTTTTTACGATTCATACACATACATACACACACAACACACATGTCAAGTTTATAACATCCCTCTTTTTAAGTCGGGGGCTTAAAATAAAATGATCTTTTAAATATGGAGCTGCATGCATACTTTACTGTTACAACAATAACTTTTTGTTCAATCTTAACCACTTCTCGAATTTCATAAAATATACAGAAAGATCAGAAAAATAAATTCCCGAACTGGGATTAGAACCCAGGACCTTCACCATACCGTGGCATCGCGCTACTAACTGCCAATCAACTGTCAATCTTAACCATTAATCCTGTACTTAGTTAAATCAAAATCCACCAACAACCATCCGACCACCTGTTGTAAAAAGCAATATCACTGACCAAATACGCACTTACGAGAGTCCCATTAAATTCTAAATTAAAAAAAACTCTAGACAAATTATCTGTCAGCCGATTAGGTGCAATTTCAGTTCATTTTAATTGTAAGTTTGATTGAACTGACAATTTTTTGCCACTCAGAAATATTTTTGCGCTGTTTTTTGCGGTTAACATAGCGAATGACAACTCGCACCTGAAGCCCGAGTACGGATATTGGAATCCTGCGTAACGTAACGTTATCGCACCGATATCGAGAAACTTCGTATTCAATTTTAGTTCCAAATACGCTCACGGGCGGACGCTGCTCCAAACGTCATACAAATTTCTCGATAGCGTTACTACTCGTAAAGACAAAAGAGGGTGGAAGAGAGGGTGCGGGAGGGAAGGGGGAGAGAGGGAAGGGGGGAGGAGAGGGGAGTATTTAAATTACGTTTACGTTTACGTTACGCAGGATTCGAATATTCGTACTCGGGCCTCTGGTTAGTTACAAAATATACCTACCTGAGATATTTCAAGGTTTTAAGTTAATTTTCTGTTTGGAGTAGCTAAATTCTAAACTATCATTTCCTGCTGGGCACACCCCTATATGAGAACTGCTTGTTTGGCTTAAGGTCAAACTAGTTTTAAGTTTAGAGAATCTTTATTTACCGACTTCAAAAAAAGGCGGAGGTTCTCAATCCGACCGTATGATTGACAACGTTTGTATGACGACCGGATGACCTAGTGGTTAGAGACCCTGACTATGACGCTTGAGGTCCCGGATTCGGTCCCCGGTCGGGGCAGATGTTTGTGTGATGAATACGAATGTTTGTTCTCGGGTCTTAGAAGTTTATTATGTACATAAGTATATTCATCCGTTGTCTAGTACCCATATAGGCTTTGCCTAGTTTGAGACTAGGTCAATTGGTGTCAACTGTCCCATGTTTTTTTTTTTTGTTATGCGCTTACTCAGCTGCGAAAAAAAACCTCACTTTTAAGTGATAAGAGGCGGGTCTGTGGTCGAGCATGGTTTTATTTTCGAATCATTTCCGAAAAACGAAGCTAGCTGAAGACATTTGTCCTAAAAAAGAAGATAATTCAATTATAATGCCACCGTTACCCATCAAAATTATATTTATCCATATGTAAGTATATGCATTTACCTGAAAATCGTTTTTCTTCGTATAAGGAATTTTATGGATTTATAAATAATTACAGATTTATCATAACTGTGGGCGTGCGCACGTGAATCGCCGATCCATTATTCATGCACTCGTGTTTGCGCAGGCGTGTACAATTGTCGCAAGGATGGATGGTTCACAAGAGAACTGTCATTAGGTACCGAGAACAAACCGTTTAAGCACATGGGCTTTACGTAAGACATAATTTAACTTTACCTACCTGACTTTTTAACGTTCAAATCTCTTTCCATTATTAAGGTCGTTGTTATTAATTCCTAATGCCACAATATTTAATTAACCAGAATGGTGTTCGATTTCAATAAAATCAACTATTACTGAACTGTTACCAAATTGAGTCCACCGCCCGTATAAATGACGGTTTTAAAAATCTGAAAGTTTTCATGAAGTATTTTTATTTGGATCGTACTTTAATAGATTCTACCGTTACGGCCAATCATTTTTATTTTATACGATAAGGGAGGCAAAGAAGCAAGTGGGTCACTTGATGGTAAGTGATCACCACTGCCCACAGACAACCACAACCCCGGGGGGGGTAGCAAATGCGTCGCCAACCTCTGAGGACTAAGACGAAATGATGTGACTGCTTCAAATTAATCAGAAGCTCTAGTGTAATTTCTGACTCAAGAAAACGTGTATTTATGGCCTTTGATTACACTAGATGCTCAAAGCCTCTACTGTAATGGAAGGCCAAAAAACACGCCTCGAGTGTCAAATAGTATGATAATTGTTTGTTGTCGATACCTGCCACTAATAGCGCTGCCAATTTGCCCATAGTAAATCAGACGTAAATGTTTTTTCGGTCCTTGATTACACTAGACGCTCAGCACGTGGCTGCTACTATTAAGTTTGCAAAACTGGAAAGTCAATGTTAATAAAACATGATTTTATACGAATCCTGTTGTATAAAAAAATAAAAAAATCCTTTATTTCAGGCCAGATGACCCATAAAATTGTTGGTACTTACAATTACACTTACTTGACTATGTTAATATACATAAATTACATTTTGGGCTTACAAAAAAGGAGCGAAATAATTATTTTCCTTCCCCGTCACAATCCCCACCCAATGCTTAGTGACAGGGCAATCGAGGCGTTCTGCAAACATCCTCAGAATCCTGTTGTTAAAAGTTACCACTTTGGTAATAATGATGCAAGTTCTGAGAAAGAATAAATTAGCGCTAAGCGGTCGAATGTTGCAACTGTTATGTGACAGCTGACCTAAAGGTCACGACAATTAATTTACTAAAGTTTGCACACTACAATTGATTAATTAAATATCCAATGAGCCAAGAGGCTAGTCGATGTCACAGGGGACCGAAGAGCTGGCAGCTTTCTCGGACAATGGCTAAGCCTGGCCATCCAAAGAGGGAACGCTGCCAGCATCTCTGGTACCAGGCCCAAGGGGACTTCTTTTTAGGGCTCCGTACCTCAAAAGGAAAAAAACAGAACCCTTACAGGATTACTTTGTTGTCCGTCTGTCTGTCTGTCTGGAAAAGAAAAAGGGTCTTGCCTTTTTCTCTGGAACACGTGGAGGTATAGGCCGCGCGATCGATTAAGATTAAGGAAATATCCAAGAGGCTAGTCGATGTCACAGGGGACCGAAGAGCTGGCAGCTTTCTCGGACAAAGGCTCAGCCTGGCCATCCAAAGAGGGAACGCTGCCAGCATCTTTGGTACCAGGCCCATTTTTTTTTAGACATGTTTTAGATTTTTAAAGAATTACATTATTAGTTAAAGATTAATTTTAGTTTTTGTTTATCAAGTTTGTAGACATAGTTTAAAAGTAAAATTCATGGCATTATTGATGTAATTTTATATTAATAAATTATTTGTTTATTAAATAAACGAAATGCCGTTGACAGAAATGTGAAAAATAAAAACGAAAACCTGACCGAAAAACAAATTAACTAAAAACCCCCATTTCGAAATTTTAAGACCCTATTGCGATCAAAATAAATGTATTTTTATTCTTTTAATTATTTTAGTATGGAGAAATTGATCAAATGAGAGTGTTTAGTTTCTGATACCTATATTTTTGACGTAAAATTCATGAAAATGGCAACAATTTAGCTTACAAAATGTTGGTTCCCACTTACATAACTTTGAAAGAGCGTGCCAGAATTTAAGTTTCCTATAATACCTACTTTGTTTGACTAAAAAACTATAATAGTTCGTTAGCAACAACCTCTTTAGGTTTAAAGAGGTTGTTGCTAACGAACTATGAGGTTTCATAACCCCGGGGTCATCGCCCCGTGAAAGCCACACTGTCTGCATAAATCATACTTTGACAGGCGATGGCAAAAACCTCGATGAATTCGATATCCTCATTAGGGTCAGATCAGACAGCTGGTTGGCAAGGCGCGAGAAAAACCTCGAGGTTGACTTTACATTGCGGGCCGAAGCGATAAAAAGTTTAAAAAGAGCGGTTGGACGCCCGCAATGTACTGCTACTTGTATGGTTTTCTCGCATCATTAGTAAGTTTAATTCTCTATGAAAATATGTACTGGCTACGTGATGAAAACATGGAAATGCCAACGAGAGAATAACTATAACAGAGCCATACTGAACACAGCGGGGTAACCCGCGATATTGAGCCAACATAGGCCGACCTTTCATACTTTGTCTTAGTTCAATTTGTTGTAATTTAATTTGATTTGAATTAACTTAGTTTAATTTAATATGAATTAATTTTCAAATGATTTAACTGTAAAAATATGGAATTTATGCTGGAATATATTCATTTCATTTCATTTTCATTTCATTTCATTTCATAGGTTATATAAATTTCACGTCTCAAAAAACGTGTCGATACGTGCCACTAGAAACGTTGCTAATTTGTCCAGAGTAACGGAGTTCTGGTGTAATCAACTGCCAAAAATACGTCTCGAACTCTTTTAGGTTAAAATGTCAAATTTAAAATGAAACTACCGTGAGATTCAATCATAGTGAAATAAAACGTACCACACACGTATAAAGTCGAGTTTAGCCTGACATGTTTCAGACTAATACGTAGTCCTTCCTTCGGCTCTGCTCGCGCGACTCGTCATATACAAGAGTGACCCGTTTTATTTCACTAACATAATGGATCTATAGATTTAAGTCAACTCACATTTATACCTAAATCCTCTGTATGCTAGGAAAAAACCAAACATTACATCTCATTCGTACGTGGCGTAAAATCGGAAAATTTCACGGAGAATTTTCTTCGCGTTGTACATTTAGCTTTACTCGTTGCGTACGATACTTGTTATACCTACTTATGTCTTTTTTACATACTAAAATGTCAAATAATAGAGACCAAGGTATCCATAGTTAACCAGCTTCGCCAAGCTCCATTTATTATGTACAAAATAGAGTAAACAAAAAGACCTTGGCAATGAAAGTGTTTTTCTTGCATATCGAATAACGATTGTTAGTTCGCTATTTAAGAGCGTTCATTCCTGCTGAGCTGGCAACGTTGCATTTTTTTAGTTTTTCTCGATTGTTCGATGGAAATGGAATGAAAATTCGAAATGTGGCTTGGCCAGATCCTTCTTAATATCTATTGCTGTAAATGTATCTAATTCGATAATGATCGTGAATGATTCTCATTTTCATATCAAACGCAAATAAGCATTTGTACGTTTAGCAGGAAAATAAAAGTATCTACTTATAACACGATTAATTAATGCATTAGACACACTTACTAAGGTAGGTATTAAGAAGGATCTGGTCAGACCACATGTTAAATTTGTATACATTTTCAACTAAAAAAATCTGATGTTATCAGCAGGAATCAGCGCTCTTAACAAGGAAATGACATCAAAGCACTGAAATTACAGCAAAATTCGTGGAAATGTTCAAAATTGTGACAAATCTGACAGGATGTTCGAAATAATGTGATAATTTGGTAAAGTAACCTCACTGGCGTAACTAAACGCAACGGTGTGTATGGGACTCCATCACAGCCGGTACATAATATGCATAGTAAATATGTAGTCAGTATCATCTGAAAAAAAAATTACAAAAAATTTGAACTGCTCAGGAGGTGTTCAAATTTTTCGTTATTATTTTTAAAAGATAAGCACTTAGTGTAATCGCCGACCAGGCCCAGAAATACGTCTCGATCGCGTTCGCTTTTAACGATTCTCATACTATTTGACACTTAACGCGAACGCGATCGAGACGTATTTTGTGCTTTTTGATTACACTAAGGGCACTGAGCGTCGACAGTGTAATAAACGGTCAAAAGTACGTCTCGATCGCGTTCGCGTTTACGTCTGAATTACTATGGGAACATTAGCAGTGCCACTAGTGGCACGTATCGACAACGAACAATTCTCATACTATGAACTAAAAAACAATTACTTTGTTTTTTAGTTCATAAATATGGACCTCCGCAAAGTAACGCCTGATTCAATAAATTAATTCTCATACTATTTGACATTTTAACGCAAACGCGGTCGAGACATATTTTTTGGGCGCAGATTACACTAGAGGCTCTGGAACGCTAGTAAAATCGACGACAAAAAAAACAAGCCTCGATCGCGTTTGCGTTAAAGTGTCAAATACTTTGAGAATTTATATAATACTTTGTTGTCGGTACGAGCCGCTAGTGGCGCTGTCAATTTGCCCATAGTAGACGTTAACGCGAATGCGGTCGAGACGTTTTCTTGCATGAAAAATTACACTAGAGTCTCTGTCCTATTATTATCTATTCGTAAAATGGGTCTCTTTTTTTAGGGTTCCGTACCTCAAAAGGAAAAAACGGAACCCTTATAGGATCACTTTGTTGTCTGTCTGTCTCTCTGTCAAGACCCTTTTTCTCTGGAACGCGTGGAGGTAGGATGCTGAAATTAATATCGAATACTCAAACCTGCGGTCCCTTGAAGCTGTGAATAAATCAAGCATCTAAGTCAACGCAATCAAAAGATACAGTCATTAAAAAAGTCGTTTCCACACGAATTGCCGTTTTTAGAAAACCTATAGGGTACTTCCAGTTGTCCTAGAAACTTAAAATTTGGTACGAAGGTAGCTCTTATAGCACAACTACTCAGAAAAGTCTCAAAATCTTATTTATTTATGTCTGTCTCTAGATTTCGCAGACCCCACACTGCGTACATTTTCCTTAGGAGCAGGGCTCTGCTAACACTGGACATCTTAAAACACTGGGGAAAAGCGTTAAAATCTTTCTACGGAACCCTCGTGCGCGAGTCCGACTCGCACTTGACCGGTTTTTTTTAATGTTAACTTGCCATTTTTTTGTCACCATAACCACTCCACTAAAACTTTTCAATGTTTGTGGATGCAAGTATCACGTTATCGCATGTTTTTTTAATCTAAAAATAATACGCACCACATAATGCTGATATTAATAAATACTCTCTAAAGTGGCGATAATATTTTGGATTTAATAAACAGCTTTTAGATATTTCGCTCGAAATACAAGAACAAGAATCAAGCACTTTTGTTCCAAAACGGTTAAAAAAAATTATGAACATGAAGAATATTGACATCACTACTTAATGCAGACCTAGGAGTAGACTCCCACTGTGTTTATGCGTGCAAAAATAAAAATCCAGCAAACAAAAATGGCAGAAACTTCCAACCCTTTTATTATCACAGAATCGTCTCCGCTCGTCCATCCGGAGCTTAGTCTGACCCAACTGAGACCCTGAACAGCAAACCCTGCCCCAAAGCAGAAGCGTCACCCGCCAACTCACTGCAAATAGCGTCCCATTCCGCTTTTTACAACGTACCAATTTCCTTACAGTTCGAAAGGTTGTAAACTAATTAGTTTTTTTCATTTAATTGCTTGCTCAAGGCAGGCAACCGAGTGCGGCTTCCTTAACTAGCTATTGTTTTTCGCGTGCTTTTTGCCGACGGAACCCATTCGAATGTGTATTCAGCAGTCACCCTGAAATGCATGTAGGCTAGGAAGTGTGGTGCACCGGCGGCTAATTCGATGCAAAACCTCGATGCGCCGTTCGCCAATTGATCAAGCTTGTCATTGCTTCGCTTGTCGCTGGGGTGTCATTCTCTGGTGACAGTGTCGCGTTCATGGCTGTTCCGCCGTCGCAGTGTCGAACTTTCGATACTAGAGTCTGGGGTGTTATTCTCTAAGGAATAAATTCACCGCTATGCTTGACGGCTAGCGCAGCGTCGAGACAGCTTTGAGCTCTACCATGATCTGAGAAAATTAGCATTCTCTAACTTCAATTTCTCGTCGGCGACATCTTGACTGGGGGCTGTTTTCTAAGACGAGTTAGGGTTTGACACACTTTGTCAAAATCTGAATCGATATTTTACCGGTTTTATGAGAATTTAAAAGTCTTTATTGGGCTACTGAAAGTTGACCTTGCATAAAGGCGGCAATTTTGAAAAATCTTGAGCTGCCAACACTTCGTATAGGTACAAAGGATATCGATCCTTTGTACCTATACGAAGTGTTGGCAGCTCAAGATTTTTTTTTTTTTTTTTGAAATAAATATTTTTTGATTTCTGATTTTGATTTTTTTGACATTTTACTTAAAACTACTATCGGTTTTGATACTTTTACATTTTCACTTTCGCTTAGTTAGTAGTTTCAATGTTAATACCTACAGTCAACTTGCAAGTACTTCTGCCAAAAATCAAGCAAACATTAACAGTGAAATGTCAAAAAAATCAAAATCAGAAATCAAAAAATATTTATTTCCATAATCATAGGTACAGTAACAGTGTAGACGTTGGGCCTTCCTAGTAAGTATAAAATACCTCTGTCAGGAAGTCCCGCTCTTCCATAATTAATTTAATCACTATGAATAGGTAAGTACTTACAATTAAAGAAAAAGGGAGATCTTCTCTCCATTATGAATGAATTTGGTGCTTAAACATGCAAAATTTCGAACATGCGTGTGTGTATGTGTATGCATGTGTGTGTGCGTGTGTGTGTGTGTGTGTGTGTGTGTGTGTGTGTGTGTGTGTGTGTGTGTATGTTATCTGTTTACGAGTCTCACAGTTCTATCAGCAGGTAGTAGGGTTTGATAAGGTCTCAGTCTCTTCGTAATTGAGGTTTCTCAGCCATATGATTAAGGCCTTTTTAACATTATACCATGACTCAAGAGATAAAGTAAACTGATTAAGAATAAAGTCATATCATATTATTGAAAATTATCCCTATCTCATCTGAAGCCTGTTTCATTACGAGCTGTAACTTGTAGTACAAGCGAAAGTCTCTTTCTAATGCATGGAGTTGAAAAGAGGCTTCCGCTTGTATTACTAGTTACAAGTCGTTATGAAAAAGGGTCTTGATGATAAAGTGAAGATGAGGCCAAAAGTGTAGACAACTTTACTGGGTTTAGTAAGAACCAATAATCAGGTAACGAGATTAAATTTAATGCCGGATCACGACCAAGACCGTTTGGCAGCGTTTCTCAGTTATGACATTTGACGTAATGTTGCCGTCTAAATATCTTTGATAGCCAGACTCTATATGACAGTTAATTTGACACTTCAAGTTGAAGCAGAGCTGAATAGCCTTAAAGACGCCCGAGTGTATTCTCTATAGGTGGCAGTGTTGTTGTCTTCACGGCTAATTCAGTGTCGAAATGCTACTTTATGAGATAAAAATAGTACCTGGTATTTATTTACATAATAAAAGCCATTTACAATGACATTAACCTGAAACTAAATAGGGCCTCCGTGGCATGGTGCCCATAAGGCTGGCAGCGTTGCCTCGCTGAATAGCGATGCTAATTCTTTGAGAGAGAAAACTGCCAGCCCTTTGGTCACAAGTTGCATCGACCAAGCGCTTTTGCAACTCTGAAATAAGCTTGTAAGCGCTGGGACCCCATGGACCCAAGGTTTCAAACCCGATAACATATATATTATAAATAACTAAAGGAGAATATATTATGAATGTTCAACTCGGGTGCTCTAGTAACATATATTTCTCCTTCCTGTTTATATGTAATATCGTGAGTTTCTTTTTAGTGATATTATGATAAGTAATTAGACAGTTAGGTAAGTATCGAAGATAACGTCAGGGTATTGTATATAATAGCGCATTGTCACAAACCTAATTCACGAAGTTAATAAAGATAATGCGCTCATAAAACCTGCATTAGCAATATTTATGCGAAAATAAGTAGGCGTGTAAGCAAGTAGCCATTGTTTCTAGGAACCGACAATTTCGCGGTCGCCATTTACGACCGACATAATATTTTGATGGCGTGATCATGAACATGATAGATTGATTGTTGATCTATTTTATAGAGGGTCAAGCCCGTGACCTTTGTAATAACGTGGGATAAATACATAACCTCTTTTTTATTGAAAGAGGGAGGAAAACGAGTAAGCGGGCCACCTGATGGTAACCGATCACCGCCATCCTTGAGAATCAGCAACCCCAAGAGAGTCCGTTGTCTTTAAGGAGGAAAAGGGGGGATTGGGCCTCTGGCACTCTCACTAACCGAACGAAACGCAACAGAGGTGATGTAGCTTCACGCCGATTTTCTGCGAGAAGGTGGCACTGCCCCGGACGAGCCGGCCCATTCGTACGGTAGCAAATAGCTACAGTATGGCTCTCCCACCACAAAACCTATTAACATAAAGGCACTCGTAACGACTTTCCTTTGGGACTTCAAGTGCCACTTAACAAAGCATGTTTTCTTGCAGCACCTCACGAACCAACATAGATAGCGCTGTCGTTCAACCAAACCAAGACTGACTGACGCTCTTTCCGATGGTCTTTTGGTTCCGACGTTTTCAAGCGCTAGCCAGAAGTCTACGTTTATTTCACTATAAAAATAAGAGCTTATTTCATTAGCTGTAACAAGTGTCAATTCTAAATGCGTGTGTAAATTTTACTTTAAGCGTACTGTCAGTGAGTCATTGTGTGTACACAACAACCACCTTGTCACGGACCACTAATAATATTACAATCAACCAACAGCGTGGCCAATCTTGCAATGGCGCCTTGCGGGCCTATTGTTTGTTACAGAAAATCCAGATTCATCAAAAGAATATTAATATAGTTTAGTGTTGTCAAGTTGCGACTAAAATGCCTTGAAGTTAAAAGGCTTCGCTTGTACTGCGTCGTTTAAAAAAATATTAGTTTCGTAGGTTATCCAGATTTAAGGAACTTTTCGCAATTTCCAGAAGTTTTTTTCAAGTAGATACCAAACTTTGTTCTCAAATATAAACGCCAGACTTAGACACTGAAATCCACTTCTCGTTCCGTCGTATGTCGGTTTTCAGCCGCAACGCAACACCATTAATCCCTTCGCCGGCGGTAAATCAGACGCAATACAATTTCTATTCTTATAACGAGTACCTATAGCAGCTTACCACCAGCGAACGTGTTAACAAGCTCCATTAACAGGTTCGGCGGCGGTAAGCGGCTATAGCCGTTATAATAATTAAAATTCTACTGCATCTGGTTTACCGCCGGCGAAAGTACCTGTGAACAAGTGAATTCATGCCCCACTGAAATACACATATATACTTTTTTATTTATTTATATGTTTGACTAATTACCGATTTTTAAATCATGGTTATGTTACGTGAAAAAGTGTTTTTATTATGCCTAACCTTTACACGTTGCATAAACCACTGGTGGTTTATGCATATCCCACGGCAGTAACCCAGTATCACTGGATGTAACAAAACACTAGCCCAGTGGAGCGGCGCGAGCGCAGAGCCCCGAGCACGAATATTCGAATCCCACGTAACGTAATCGAGTAGTACCGTTATCGTATCGTCATCGAGAAAAATCAAACAAAATTTTAGTAAGTACCAAATACGGTCACGGGGAGTGCTGTTCCAAACGTCACACAAATGTTCTGGATAACGTTACTACTCGATTACGTACGTAGGATTCGAATATTTGTGCTCGGGGCACTGGTAACGCGGCAGAATGTCCAGAACACTATCGCAGAATGTCCAATACTGAGGGTCGAGCACGACTTTTCGAAACCCGCGTCACGTAAAATCGAATAGTAAACGTTGTCGAGTTCGTATGACGTTTGGAACAGCGCCCGCCCGTGAGCGTATTTGGAACTAAAATTTAGTATGAGATTTCTCAATCTCGATACGATAACCGTAACGTTACGCAGCATTCGTAAATGCGTGCTCGACCCTCTGCGTACTGAATTCAATATTCAAAATATTATTCATCAAATAGGCAGTTGAATGCTCTTGTACAAGTCATTTTTTGACTCTACCATCAGCTCTTTCGGAAAGACTATGATTGTTTAGTTTTAAGAAACTTTGCAAGCAATGGCTTTTGTCGCGATAAAAAACGTCGTGTGTCTGAACGACCGTAAAGCGTTTACTGCCTTAAAAGGATGAGTCCATTATCTAATTTAATATTAGATATTACCTACCTAATGGGTTCACTGGGGATCGACAAAAAGTGAGTTCATAATTATAATTAGTATATTTACCACTAAACTGTGTTAATTTAGATTTCTGCCTTTAAGCGCAAAATTGTAAACTTGTATTGCTGTTCTGTACATGCGTGTATGTAATGTCTGTACCTAATAATATTCTGGTGTTATGCTGTCGTTGTAGCAACGCACCTACCGTAGTTTAAGTTAGTTTTTAGTATGGTTGGAGGCTGAAAACCAGCGGCCTCGCTGAGTCTTATTTCCTTTTTACCGCACACAATGTTTTCTGCCTGTAATAAGCTATTATTATTATTATTTTGTGTTTTTGTGTAGGTAAATAAAAATTTCTATTATTATTATTATTATTGCCAATTTGCCGAGAAGAATGCGCCGCGAGAATCTTGGCACATGATGACCACTATCTTATCCTATCCTACCCCCCGCCCCCCTCTCCCTACCTGTCTCCATTCTCGTCGGTCCCTAAATTGATATGATTACTGTGCCCATCAAATTAAAAATTCAAGGTGCTGATTGAAATGAAAATGTCAGTGGAAACGAAAATGTATAACTACCTCAAACTACCTTTCTAGGTTTAGATGAGCTCACGATATTAAATCCAAAACCTACCTACGTAGTAGTAGTTTTATCAAACCGAGATTAAAATACACTTCGGAAGTACCGTTAGCACAAAAGTACATAATTATAATAAACTAGCTGTTGCCCGCGACTTCGTCCGCGAAGATTTCGGTTATCGCTATCCCGCGGGAACTGTATAATTTTCCCGTATAAAAAGTAGCCTATGTTATTCCTCAATATTCAAACCATCTTCTTACCAAATTTCATCTAGATTGGTACAGCCGTTTTCCCGTGAAGAGGTAACAAACCGACATACAGAGAGACAGAGAGACAGAGTTACTTTCGCATTTATAATATTAGTTAATATTAAGATTAGTCTTTTATCTTAATAAATACAATTAATCTATAATATCTTCATAGTTTAACTGCAGACCTATAGATAAAAGATTTACACAGAATGCTTCATTATAATACTAAAACCACTTTGTGCTGTATTAATAACTAACCTCTATGGACTGTAAAGTCCGAAATAAAGTACTTATCATTATTATTATTATTATAATCATACAGTACATATAACAACTCTACCTATTCTTGGCAAATGCTGTGTCATTTGTTGTACAAAAAAAAATTACCTAAAGACATAAAAATATTTAACAAATCAATGTCATTAATTTCCACATAATGACAATAAATGACAAACTCTACCATTGATTCATGTATTAACTCACAAACGATATTTGGGTTTAATTGTATTTTAATCGCGGTTTAATAATAGTAAGGTAATCGAGGTCAATATCCCTTAGTTAATATGTGTAATAAAGAACCAGTGCCCTGAGCACGACTTGTCGAATCCTGCGTTACGTTACGGTTATCGTATCGAGATCGAGAAATCTCATACTAAATTTTAGTTCCAAATACGCTCACGGGCGGGCGCTGTTCCAAACGTCATACAAACTCGTTATAGTTTACTATTCGAGTTTACGTGACGCAGGATTCGACAAGTCGTGCTTAGGGCACTGTACTCCGAACCAGAAAGTGTAGGTAAATTTCCCCGCTAACTTTCGCTATGCAAATGCCGATGCCAGCGGGTCAGCGCGCGCGCACCGCTCGCAAATCAAACAGGTTGGGTTAAGGTCACATCTATCATGCTTCTGTCACTTGTAAAAAAAATTGGATACCGGATTTACTACAACCGATTTTTATTTTGCAGCCACTCTAAAGGTCACTTCTAACATTTCTAGAATTTACGAGTTCCTATGTTTATTTTGCAACCATTCTAACCTTTATAATTATTTAAGTGAAACATTTAGGTAAAATGAGAATACCTACGTATGAATATGTACATACTAAGACTTTTATTTATGAAACAGTCGAGGGCCGCAGGGTGTAGAGATGACCGTGGGCCGCGGGTTGCCGACCCCTGACCTAATGTTTCACTGATTGCGTCTTAATGTTATTTAAAGCGATAGCGCCGTTATTCTATCGCTTCTTGTACACTTTTTTAATCATTTTTAAATCATATTGAGAAATCTAAAAAGATAATAATCTGGAACAAACGAACTTTGTCGGCGTGATTAATATGTTTATTCATGCCAACTTGGACCCTGATAAACCACAAATAAGAGAGCTGCACCGAGCAACAATGAAAATTAAGTAAGTAATCTAGCATGCTCATTGTCTTAACTCGCTAGCAATCAGCATCGTGTTCAGTTTCTTTGGGCTGACAATTGGTATCGGAAACAGCCTAGCTGTCACAGTAGTCCTACGAAAGTTAAATAGGTACGAGTAAAAAATTAAAAAGCCCAGACATAAAAAAACCTGTATTTGTAGGCCCTCGGTACGGCGCCCGACTGCGAAAATGTTAACACCCCTCGCTTTTTGCGTCGGGGGCTTAAAAACTCCACCCGGGGGCGCAGCTTTTTTAATCGAAAGCTAGTTTAATCGAGATGGTTCTTAGCTAAGTTTCATAACATTTGGTTAAACTGTTTTTGATTGAACTTGAAAATGAAAATGTCGGGAGTTTTTCATCTTTTCTAAGTTGGTTACATTATTTCAAGTAATTATCTCTACTTATATCGTTTTGCCACCTTCTCACAGCACAGTATCGAAATTCTAAAAACATTCCACTGGTAATATTCCTACTGCGCTTGCGATTATAAACTTGACTATTCAATTGTGTGTCGTTTAAAATAAATGTCCGTGTTTGCTGTCTGCGCTAAAAAATTAAAATTACTAAAAACTAAGCAATTATTTGCAAAAATGGAGGTCGCTCGGAAATAAACGCTTAACGCAGTCATGTCAAATATAATATACTCAAGAGCAATAAAAACTGGTCACTTTGTATGAACAATTCCATACAAAGTGACCCGTTTTTTTTGCTCTTGAGTGTAGAAATACCGACGTCAGTGCGACAACAAGGATTTTGATTACCTATTACCTATTTTTTTTTTCATTTATGGACATTTATACTCAAGTAGTAGTAAGTAGCTATAAAATAAATGATTGGGCATTTTGAAAACAGAAAAACAATCCATGTTTTCAGGATAGGTACTGAAAATGTACCCAGCTGATTTTGACCAAATATGGCTTTCAGTAGCAGTCTAGATAGCCAAGAAACCTGCATGAATTGAGTCTCGAATTGGAGAAATAATGACCCACGAAAATTAGGTAAGGTAAGGTAGGTTAACAAATAAACGCTAACACTCATGCTTATTTACTTAAGTGACTGAATTTCGATTCGATAAAAATATACTACTCAAAAGATAACCTAACCAACTTACAAAAGTTGAAAAATCCCCGACATTGTCATTTAAAAGTTCAATATTTAAAAAACGGCTGAACCGATTTTAACGAAACTTAGCAAAGTAGCATCTCGAAGTAGCTTTCAATTAAAAAAAACCGCATCGAAATCCATCCACCTGTTAGGGAGCTATGATGCCACAGACAGATACACAGATAGAAATTAGGGCCACGTGATTTGATCGTTACGTTACGTAAAAAACATAATATTCAACAGTAATTCCATTTCTGGCCAGCTATTACATTTAATCACCAGCATGAAAGAGTTGGATACTGACGGATGCGGGACATTATTATTTAATTAATTAGCCACTTGTCAATTAGTTTCCAATTTCACATAGTCCAATAATTAACAATACAACAGAAATATGAAAGTGTCCCTTATTTTGTTTTGAGTAATATAACAAAATGAATATCGAATACATACTCGTATTTATTAGCATTCGATAACCATTTTGTTATTGTTACCTTAATCTGCTCTTTCTATTTAAGTTGCTATCCTTATGCAGTTAATTTTAACAAAATTAGCATAATTCAGTAAATAATTTGGTTAAGAGCGCGTCACGGCCAGCTGTGTTGACAGACCAGGCCCCTGCCCGCCGATGTGCGTCAATGCCAACAGTTCATTGCTACGTTGTATGTAAAATATATTACTGAAGTTATCTTCCCACTTTCACCATGTAATTAAATAAATATCATGGGACAATTTGACACCAATTGACCTAGTCCCAAACTAGGCAAAGCCTGTACTATGGGTACTAGACAACGAATAAACATACTTATATACAGATCAAACATCCAAGACCCGAGAACAAACATTCGTATTCATCATACAAACATCTGCCCCGACCGGGATTTGAACCCGGGACCTCAAGCTTCATAGTCAGGGTCTCTAACCACTAGGCTATTCGGTCGTCCATTAGATCCATTGCAACTTGACCAATGAGACTAGCCATTCAACAAGAAGACCGTGTAAATATCGCTGGACCGCGGTGGATGCGGAAAACACAAGACCAATCAATAACATTCATTAACACAATATTGCTATTCCTTAGTGCAAATTCTATTTTTTTAATTTAGACAATTTTATGACATTAAGTACTTACTTACTTTAATTTAAATTATTTCTCTAACGTGACATATTTATATACCTGAATTTAAATAATAATGACAATAATTGTAATATTAAATATTAATTATAATCAAAGAATGTATACACAATTATTAAGATAAGATTTAACGTTTTATACAAGTTTTATACACTACAGGTGTCATGTGCCGACTGTGATTTATGTGAAAGAACACCTGTAAATGTAATGTAAAGTAATGAGCATGACTTAAACGATGATTAAATGATGACCGGTCTGAGCGGAGAGCCTTGGGGGACGTCGCCGTCCAGAGGGTCGAGCACGACTTTTCGAATCCTGCGTAACGTTACGGTTATCGTATCGAGATCGAGAAATCTAATACAAAATTTTTGTTCCAAATACGCTCACGGGCGGGCGCTGTTCCAAACGTCATAAAACTCGACAACGTTTACTATTCGATTTTACGTTACGCAGGATTCGAAAAGGCGTCTTTCGCCTGACATGATGATGTCTGACTCTTATGCATTGTTCTAGTTTTATATGTATACTAACGCTAGCAGTGGGTTATAGAAAATGAAAAAAAAATACCATTCTTTTGCGTCCTAGAGCCCTAATTTTCCTGGAGTTCCGTACCGCCAGCCTACTTTTATTACATTACTTATTTGTCATTCGGCAGGTGCGTGCGCTTCGGCACACTATTTATGATGGTAACACATAACTTTCAGTAATACTTTATTTACATAATAAAAGCAATTTACAATGACATTAAATCTAAGCTTAAACTAAATAAACTACAACTTAAAACTAAATTAAATCTAAATAAGGCCCCCGTGGCATAGTGCCCAAAAGGCTGGCAGCGTTGCCTCGCTGAATAGCGATGCTGATTCTTTGAGAGAGAAAACTGCCAGCCCTTTGGTCACAAGTTGCATCAACTAAGCGCTTTTGTAACTCAGAAATAAGCTTGTAAGCGCTGGGACCCCATGGACCCAAAGTTTCAAACCCGACAGGAACAAAATTATAATTCGGACCGAGAGATTGATACTTAGAATTTTTTCTATTTTCAGCCGTTTCTGCCGCCGCACCAGTTAAATTAAATTAAATTAAATTAAATTACGTACGTTACACATTGTCAATACAGACGGGTAATTTATAGTATTGGAACAATTAAGTTTTTCAGTTGTTGCAGACACATTCCGGCTGACTCACATTAAAACAATGCTGACCCACTTAAGTCACTATAGTTTTTACGATTTAGAACTAAATCCCGTACTCGTGTCGTGATGATGTCACAAAACACAAAGGAAAAGTGAAAACAAAACTTTTAACAAAAAGGTAGAACCTTCAAGTCGGTGCTTCATTCAAAGAATATTCGGCTCGCACGTTTCGCACATTTTGTGCTAGGTTATAAAACTGATGGCTATCCTCTGAAGACGGCGCGTTGCACTAACGCCTCGATTTTGAGGGAGCTTGGTCTGGAGCGGAACGGGCGACTGTCCACCATATGCCTGAAGCGAGTGTTGCAGTATTTCGGTGATATTGCGCGCAAGGGACCCGAAAATTTAGAAAAACTGTTGGTAACCGGGAAAGTGGAAGGAAAACCAAGAAACCAAGAGGGCGTAGTCCGAAACGATGGTCTGATCAAATCTTCGAAAACCTGGAAATGAGCATTGGCACAGCAATCCACCGCGCAGAAGACCGAAGCGAGTGGAGGAAGGCTGTAGATGGCGTTTGTCAGGGTCACGATCCTCAACATTGGGGGACCGACTGAGGAGGAGGAGGATCCTCTAAAACAATGGTTCCCAACCAGTGGTCCGCAGGAATCTAAATAAATATGGTCCGCGAACGATTTCAAGTTTCACGGCTATCGGGGCTGTACCCTACATCACCGCGCGTCATATTAACTATGTTTTCTAATAAAATGTATTACAATACAATAGTTATTGTATTAATAACTCTTTATTGAACACCACATAACAATCAAAACAAGAAATAAGGCAAAAAGGAAATGGTGTCCTGTCAGTTTGTCGCCACTCATTTAGCAAATTTTCGTTTCACAACCAACGATTGACAAATGCATCATTCCTAAAATTATCTTTACACAACTACTGATTTTGCAAATAATTTATTTTATCGAATAATCATTTAACAACTTTTCATTTTGTATTGTATAATTTGTCAACTATATTATTTTTTAACGCTATCAAATAGTCGACTAACGTATCACCTACCAACGTTTGGTATATTAATATGACTTTGTTTATCACAGGTTTCATTTTATTAAAAAATATATACACAACCGCCGTTACGTTTTACAGGATTCAGCCCTTTTAAGGATTTTAAGGCGGAAAGACAGACGGACAGAGCGAATAGGCATACAATAGGTTTGGTTAGGTTAGAGTTACGTCAAGGCGCGAAGCGCTTAAAGCGCGCGGAATAAGAGCTCCGCGAAGTGGAGCTCTGTCGACACAGTCCAGGAATCGGGGTTGACTACAATATTTTTCAACACATTTGCTCGAAAATTTTAGAAGTCCAGCTTAAAGTCCAATTTAGAAATCGATTATGTAAGGTGCTATAAAATTACGGAGTTCGAGTATAAATTTCATACCGCCCTGCGTTTCATTACACGGAAAGTAATTTTTATGGAACAATGTTTACAAATTGACGTTTTGCAAAATAACTGATTTTACAAATTATTTACATGTGAAACGAAAATTTTTAAAATAATATTTGTCATTCCAATATATGTCAAGCGTAAAAGTTTTAAAACGTATATTTGTCGAGTAATCATTTATGAAATGAGCATTTTTTGCAACAACGTATTTGTGAAATGAATAGTATATAAAACGTTGGTTGTGAAATGAACTTTTGTTAAACAAGTTTCGGTAAAACATTAGTGAACCAAAGAAAATACAAGGTAGCAATAGGTGACCTTATCGCTACAGAGCGTTATTAATTGTAATAATGAACTAAAAAACAATTACTTTGCTCACCCGCGACCACTAATGACAAATAGTTATATCTGTGCGGCAAATGTATGTTTCCATGCAACACCTCCACCTCCACTGCTACACGAATCAACACATGCCACACAGACCCAACTATCACCACCACCACTATACTAAACGCTGACGCGTTTCGGCACTCTCCACGAGGCCATTTACGAAGCACAACAACAACCGCTCAACATGCCACCACTTCCACTACTGACATATGTAAACCATGTACTCAACTTAGTTAATGACAAAACCAACGTACCCACTAATATTTTATAAATTCCAAACTACCCTTTTATGTAAGTCCTAAACTACCCTTTTTTAAGAAATGAATTCCAAACTACCCTTTTTATTTTTATTTTAATCTACGCCAGGTACCCCGTTATTTTTAACCGAGTACGGTAAAAAGAGAAGTCATGTTCTCATTACCGTATTTACCGTACTCGGTTAAAATAACGGGGTACCTGGCGTAGATTAAAATAAAAATAAATATGGACCTCCGCAAAGTAACGCCTGATTCAATAAATTAATTGTAATAATATTGTTAATGCAAGTTATATTGAGTTTTTGATTAAAGTTTACTTTCGAATCGATTCAGTTAATTTTTCTTGTACATCGTGATCCCTGCGAACAACAAATAAATCAAAGTGGTCCTTGGCCAAGAAAGGGTTGGGAATCACAACTTTAAAGCCATCAGTTTCATGTGTTTTTTGAAGGCGGTTTTACTTTGTTATTAAAAGTTTTTTTCTTTTAATAGAGTGTGCATTCATCGTTTTAAACATGATCCCTTTGCTTCCAGAATCGGGCTCGTTCCCAGACAGTGTGTACCCGACGACCGGCGGCTGGCGGCGGCGCGCGGCGCGGCGTGCGCGCGCGCTGTGCTCCGCCAAGACGCTGCGCCGGCGCGTGCCGCTGCTGGCCTGGCTGCCCGGCTACTCGCTGCGCAGCGGGCTCGCGGACATCATCGCTGGTCAGTAAATAAATAAATAAATATCATGGGACGATTGACACCAATTGACCTAGTCCCAAACTAGACAAAGCCTGTACTATGGGTACTAGACAACGCATAAACTTTTTTTTTTAAATAATATTCAATTTATTTTATTCCAAGTAAGCACAGACATACATTACAATTGAAATACACAATCAGTCAAAAAAACCGCCCCGCGTCATTCCAGGCGCAAAAGTGCTCATCACACTTGCCGCATTACCACGATGAACCGCGATGGACAACCTCTGCACCAGAAATGAACCGGAACGAGGGGCAAGACCTCTCTCGCGAAGACGACGCCCCAAGTCTTTGAAAAAAAGTTTTGCTTCAGAGCTCCAACAGCAAGCGGCACAAACAAATAATTTGTGAATAACGGATAAACATACATATTAGATATCCAAGACCCGAGAGCAAACATTCGTATTCATCATACAAACATCTGCCCCCACCGGGGATCGAGCCCGGGACCTCAAGCTTCATAGTCAGGGTCTCTAACCACTAGGCCATCCGGTCCGGTCGTCGGTCGTAGCAAGTGGCGTCTTGATGATGATGTGTGGGACCGCCTGGCTGGATCAGCGTTCATCAGCCCAGAACCTCGTAGTTGAAGCCGACGGGACTGTTCTCCAGACCGATTTCATAGATCTTACCTGTGAAAACATCATTCGGAAATGGAGAAAAATGTGATGAAATTGAAATACCTGACTCCATTTTACGAACTTTACATAATTCGATCTACATTTCCTTGCCAAAATAAAGCGCGCTAAAACTTCCTAATATTATAACGCTCCTAAATCAATTAGGTAGGATGACTAAGATCTCGAATGCGCTTTTTTGTTTGATAAAAAGTGTCAGCTGTCTCCGTGACCCGACGCTATGTAGGTGAAATTTCATGGAGCTTGGCTGCTTGTGAAGTAATCTGCAAAACTATGTAGTTGATCCTTGAACTGTAAACCTAACCTAAACAACTTAGAAAAGTTGAAAAACCCCTGACATATTCATTTTAAGAACGGTAAAACCGATTTTTTCAAAACTTGGCTAAAAATCACCGCTGGAAAACCTGCTTTCAAACCGCATTGAAATTGGTTCATCAGTTTAAGAGCTACGGTGCCACAATCAGACACACATGTAGCGGTCAAACTTAAAACATCCCTCTTTCTGCGTCTGGGGTCAAAAAAACGACTGCTTTCAGGATATATCGTAAATTTGTTTACTTGTATGTAACAGAAATAGAGACGTATTGTAATTTAAACCTCTCGGATACTGAATTACAGATTCTTTGCAGTACAATCTCCGCAGGTAGTCATCATAAATTCACTCACAGTTGACTAACTCATTCATTCACATCAACCAATGAATTTGTGACAATGTGTAGGGAGAAGGGGAACTAGACAGGATTTAGGTGTACTCACGGTTGTTGAAGGTTCGGTTCAGCTACACAATTGTCCAAAAATTGTTCGTGGCGTTGTCACGGGCCCGGACTGATAGTATCGGCAGTCCCTCACACTAACCACGTCATACTGGGCAATTCACAGATCCCAGAATTTGGGAGTGCTTCTTCACTTGTCTCGCGATGCGCGCGTTCAGTTCGATATCGGAAGCACACTGGTTGCGGGGTGCTTGTTTTTAGAGTACGGGAGATAGGGGGTAGTTTTATATTACAAGGATGAGGGTTGAGGGTATTCACACATTGTCACATCCCCCCCCCCCCCCCCCACTAATCTTGAACTATATGGTTTCAATTGCGAGATATTTGCTTTTTTAATTATATTTAAATCCGGCTTTGTCAATATTGCTTGACCGCGTCTTATGCTTTTTATGTTAAACGGGCCGGACCATCTGGGACAGAATGCAGCGTATGTACCTCGGTCGACATTTGTGCTAGGGATTTTTTTTATTAAAACGCTCTGCTTGATTTGAAAGTCATTTAAACGCCTTTTTTTATTATACTAACGTTCTTGACGTGCGTGTGCTTTTGATAGGTTTAGTGCTACATCGCGTAAGTCACAGCCCTGAGCGTCGTGATTGTTAATGTCATTGATGTCATCTAATACCCGATCCAAATCCCATTTGTTTTCCAAAGGATTCCTAATTTCTCGGCCTATGAATACCCGTGCCAGATTTCTTACCGAGCTTTCGTGAATTGACGTATTTAAAGCCAATTGGAAATTTGGAAGTGACGTGTCCCAGCTTGACTTTACTTTTCTGCAATAGATATTTAACATCATACTCAAATTTCGGTTGACGCGCTCTACAGAATTTCCTTGTGGATAATAGGGTGATATTTTAATACTTCTTCTTCTCTTCGATCAATAATTAAAATTACCTAAATAAAACGAAGTATGGCACCGTCTGGTGTCAGTTTGCTATTGCTATTAAGTTCAGTCGAATGCGGCAAAAACTGCACTCTTGTGCAGGGTGCAGCGGCAGCGAGGCGCGACGAGCTGTTCCGTCCATTGTCAGAAAGTAGCTGTATATAGTTGTCGCCATAAATCATACTGCAGTACTTAAGCTAAAAAAGGGTTAAGCCTCATTTGGTCAGTTTTGAGTTAATGATGCCAAATTACAGAGCGCAAAATTCTCTACATTTTGTTCTAAGAAACCTACCTCTTAACATCTTCGGTTTCGGAGATACAGATTGTCGTGAAACAGTTAAGTGACACTTTTTTTAAGACTTACTTAATTAAATACTAGTTAAGCCACAAAATTTGTCTATAAGAGGGCAAAAGGCTCTTAACTTCACGAAATCTACTTGGTTTTTTAATAATTTGTTTAGTTAAAACAAAGTTAACCATTTTTCCTAGCCTAAAAATAAGTCAAGGTCCTTTAGCTCTGCTTAAAGCTAGTACCATAAATAAGTTAACATAAAAAAACTTAACTGAAAATCCGTTAAGATCCTTTAACCCTCTTTAACCTAAGTAAAACTATTTTTTTATGCAATATGAAAATCTAAAACACTAATCACCTGTGTTTTAAAACGAAGATAAATAAGTATTTTGTTAGTAATCCGTAGGTAAAAAAAATTAAGCCACATTGCTAGGTTAGAAGTAAATTATCTGCAGTTCGCATTCCGCGACGCGGACGCATGATTGGTCAAATGTCAAATCAGTTCGGGAGCCGGGGAACCACAGAGTAAGTACATTATATATACTGAAACGGAGAACGGTGCTGATGTGGTTGTACGTTCACAAGTGTGAGTCGGACTCGCACACGAGGGTTCCGTACAAAGATTTTAACGCTTTTCCCCAGTGTTTTAAATTGTCCAGTTAGCAGAGCCCTGCTCCTAAGCAAAATGTACACAATGTGGGGTCATCTTATACGATGATGGAAGGTACAACTCCTTAGCGGTAAGGAGTTGGAGGATAATTCTGAAAATGTTAAATCATTATTCGAAAGGGTATACTCCTGCTGAGGTGGTCCCACTGTCACCAAGTCATGATCTGATGATGGGATCTCAGGGAAATCGAGGGCAACCCTCAAATTTTATAGGCACGTATCATGTATGTGTTTAGTTTAGGATAATTCTGAAAATGTTAAATCAACGTAAAATTGTGAAATAAAAATCTTTTAACAAAAAAGTAAAACCGCCTTCAAAAAAAGTCTTAGAAAAAAACGTAAAATGATAATAAATAAATAAAATAAAATAAAATGCGTTTATTTCGGACAACAGAAACTAAAGCCTAAAGTTTTATGGCCTAGCACTAATTTAGCTTAAGTACGGCAGCATAGTTTACCTTACGGGCAGCGAACATTTAAGGCACTTCAGAGGCCCGAATACGAATATTCGAAACCTGCGTCACGTAAAATCGAATAGTAAACGTTATCGAGTTTGTGTGACTAAAATTTAGTATGAGGTTTCTCGATCTCTCTGCTGGGGGCGGATTTTATTGGCACAAGCGGGAAAATGCTACCCGGGGCCCTATTTCACCAACTCTACAATTGTCGGTTTACAATGACCATTAATTCGGTCTACATTTCATTGCCAATACGAAGCGCGCTAAAACAAAAACTCTTCAATTCACCAATTGACACCGAATCGTCATTGAAAACTGACATTTTTGAAGTTGGTGAAATAGCAGGCCAGCAACGCACGTGTCAACAGAAAGGGAGCTAGTCAAAATGCGCTCAAAACGCATATCATAAGCGCCATAAATATGTCGTAGGACAATTTACACCAATTGACCTAGTCCCAAACTAGGCAAAGCCTGTTCTATGGGTACTAGACAACGGATAAACATACTTATAGAGATAAATACATACATGTTAAACATCCAAGACACGAGAACAAACATTCGTATTTATCATACAAAGATCTGCCCCGACCGGGGATCGAACCCGCGACCTCAAGCTTCATAGTCAGGGTCTCTAAACACTAGGAGGCTATCCGGTCGTCAGTAAGAAAGAACTAAAGTATTGATTTCATTTCGACGCTGTCTCAATATTATAGTTGGCACTTTCAATCTTAATACGTAGCAAATAGAGGTGTCAAGCAGGGTGTCAAATATTGGAATTAAAGTGTCATCATTGACAAGTTTATACCTTATTCAACAGTTTATAATAATGAAGTATTACTCTGCATGACAACTAGCATAATGTTTGTTGAATATAATTAACGATCAGCAATTAGCAGGCGATTTAACACGCCGATGTCTCGTGCAGTTAATTACAAGAAGAATATTCAAATTAATTCAGTATTGCTGTCAGGGAACTTCCTAGGTCGTCTGGCCTAGGTCTTTGGACAAGTCTTGCATCAGCCTCAAGCAGAATTCTTAGTCCTCTTGGTTTCATCATCCTGGATCGGTCATCATCATTTCAGCCGGAAGGCGTCCATTGTTGCACATAGGCCTTCTCCAAGAACCCAAGATGATCGGTTTTGTGCTAGCCAATGGCTTCCCGCGATCTTTACCAGATCATCCATCCACCTTGCGGGAGGCCTATACACACACCTCGCCTTCCGCTACGCGGTCGCCACTCTACAACCTTACGGCTAAAAATCAGTTCTACAAACAACGTGCCCTGCTCACTACCACTAAAGGTATGCAATTTGCTGAGCTATATCAGTAACTTTAGTTCTTCTACGGATCTCCTCGCTTCTGATTCGATCTCGCAGAGATACTCCAAGCATAGCTCTCTCCATTGCCCTTTAAGGGACCTCGTCTCAGTTCCATACGTCATCATCATCACTGGCAACACACACCGGTTAAAGATTTTGTCCTTAATAGGTGCAAAAATAAATCCATCCTAAAATATTTTATGGGGGCACGGTAAGTACTTCCTTTTGTATCTCGCTAGAAATATTTTCAAGTTCATTACTTATTATTACTTATTCCCATGACCCGTATAATATCGGACATACTTAGCTACAGGTATACTTAAATTTATTGAAAATGACATCACCCTGAGCATGAAGGAGCAAATTTTAATTATTCCGCTTAACAATGGAATAGCTCAATTATAGCCAATGATCGGTAATTAGCAAGGAAAAGCGAGATCATCACAATTAGGAGCCATTTCCAATTACCGGTAAGATGCATTTATCTGTCACACGTCAGTCGTTCGTGGTTGTATAACTCCATACATATCCGAGGACTTGAGTAGCGTGGCAAAATTGACACGGCGACAAAAGTCACCCGCGTGTGAGGGCCCTAGAAGTAAGGTGTTAGCGGTGAAAGCGAGGCGACAATAGTTATTTATTTGTTATAGGTACAAGGGTGCAAACTTATATTTTTCCCGCGAGTGTGGAATTGAAACACGAGCAAGCGAAAGGGTTCTAAAAAATAATCCTGAGCGTAGCGAGTGTTTCAACACACGAGAAGTAGAATACGTTTGCACCCGCGTGTGTAACACAAAACTTTTCACCTCACTGTAGCGAGGAAAGCGCAACATGCAAAACAGCTCATAAAAAATAAATCTTCATCACTGGAATCACTATTTTTTTTACGATATTGTAACAGAAAACTCTGGAAGTTGTGTATTTTTACGTGAGTCAATTCAATTCAATTCAATTTTTAGGGAAATGTGGCCCCATACGTGAGTCGGAGTCGGTGAGAAAATTTTTGTTGACAATGTTGACATTTCTGACGATGCGTTTTAAAATTGCATCGACTCAACTTGTGCGTTCAAGGTTTATGAATTAAAATCATTAAATGGAGCTAAATTTGGTATTTTTTATTAAATTCTCAAACCGTTTATCACTTATTTAATGATAATTAATATCGAACGAACCACTATTAAGAGCGTTTTACGTTTCGTTATCTGTCAAAAGCTACTTAAACACACTCCACTCCAAGGTCAAATTACTTTCCCCACTGGTGGATAAAATGCGTTTTTACCCACTTGTTTCAAAGGATAAAAGACGGCTTTCCGAGGTAGTGGGGGGGGGGGATATTATTTGCATTTAATTTTGAAAATGGAACCGAGCCATAGAGCTCCAGCCGGTACCAAAATGCGTTTAAATCAGCTCTAAAAACAATAAGCCGTATTCTTTTGTGGCAGCAGTTGCTAAGCGTAGAGAATAGAGCATCCGATCGGCATCGGAAGTAGCGATTGGTTCGGCCATTGTGGCGGTTCCGGCGATGGCTGCGCATGCGCGCCCGGTGACGTCTGCTTCAAACTTTTTTATGCAGCCGGGGAGGCAAGCAAACTCCAGGCTTATTTTTACAGGTTTTTTATTAACTTGCTAAACTTTTTATTAATGCCAGCGACGTGAGCTGCGCACACGTCCCGCTCGGGTGCTCGCCGCCAGCGGGCTCGCTAGCCAAAATATTCGAAAGGGCATAAATCCTGATGCTTATATCAATGGCCAGGACACTGCAGCGTAAAAGGGCTGTACTGAAAAACAGCGCTGTGATCATGCGCGCCTTAACGGAGCACGCACCCACAGAGGGTCGAGCACGACTTTACGAATGCTGTGTAACGTAAAATCTAATAGTAAACGTTGTCGAGTTTGTATGACGTTTGGAACAGCGCCCGCCCGTGAGCGTATTTGGAACTAAAATTTAGTATGAGGTTTCTCGATCTCGATACGATAACCGGCACGTTACGCAGGATACGTAAAGTTGTGCTCGACCCTCTGCCCACGCTGAGTGCAATTCCTTTTGGGACATTTGGTTTGTAAATTCAGAAATTATGCGTTTTTTTTTGTTAATGTACGTTTGTATTCCGAGAGTGTCAATAAATTATATTCTATTCTATTCTAAAAACACGTATACTTACGTATAATAATTCTGGGACGTTTATAATTATACTTTTTTAATTGATTAAGTTATTTAAATTATTAAATAATTATGTCAAAGGCAACGGGCTCAGAATGATTCATTATGTCAAGATCATTAAGGATTATAATGGTGAAGGTTAGCAAGGATAGCGTTTTCTATAGTGATAAGGCTCGGTTTAAACCATTGATGACTCTAACAAAAATTTACACTTTAAAGTTAAATATTTCGCAAACTGCAGCCTTATTGTCTAACTCGCTCGGAATCACAATCGCGTTCATTTTATATGGGCCAAGGACTATAAAACCAAGCGGACTGCCAGTGTCTATACGGTGTCGCGTTCCTTTCAAATAATAAGCCTGCTGTAGCTAGTTTTTCTACATAGGGGTCTTTGTACCATTCATTTGGCATGACATTTAGACCTCTGGCTAACACAATAGCGCCATTTGAATTAGTTTTTTCTTTCAGTTCATAGATGGCGCTATTGTGTTAGCAGAGGTCTAAGTGTTATACAAAATTAATGGTACAGAGACCTGTCTATAATGAAACTAGCTACAGCAGGCTTATTATTTTACAGGAACGCGATATTGTATAGCTATTGGCAGTCCTCTTGGTTTTATCGTCCTTGGTATGGGCTGACAATTATATCGGAAACAGCTAGCTGTCACAGTCGTACAAAAACTGACATTTCAATCCGATCACGATTGTCAAAATAGTTACGCAAATGCCCAGCGGATCCTTGAATCGAACAAAGGTTTTTGAAAGACCTGTCTAACGATTGCGGGTGGTAGGAACTTGTGCGAGATCCGTCCGGATCGCTACCACCATCTTACTCGCTAATCCTGCCGCTAAGCAGCTGTGCTTGCACTGTTGTGTTCCGGCGTGGAAAGTAAGGCAGCCGGTGTAATTACGGCCACAAGAGGCATTTCATCGTAGCTCTCTAGGTTGGCAACGCATCTGCAAACCCCCAGGCTTGCGGGTGTCTATGGGCAGTGGTGATCACTTACCATCAGGTGACCCACTTGCTCGTTTGCCTTCCTCGTCGCATAAAAAAAATCAGGGTAAGCTGCGTCGTCGTAATTGAATACTTACAGCCTTATTCGTAAAAAAAGCCTAATAGAGGCTTGATCGGTCTATTAGTTAACATACAAAAAGATACTCCTACTGAGATCATGAATTGATTGCTTTAGTGCGCCATCTCGTTGAGCCTGGGTAAACTGATAAGTTTCGAAAGGGTGCGTTGTTTTCGGTTTACGAAGTAATCGCATAGATGGCGCTAGTCACTGCAAACAGTGATAAAAACAAGCTAAGATTTGAATACATAGAGAAAATTCGGCCTTTCCTCGTGTAGGGGAGAAGCACACGACCCGGAGTGTCGAGGATCCGGGTTCGATTCCCGGGGTTGGCATTTTTCTGGTTTTTTTCTGTGTATTCATGTTTCAGTGAGTTTATAAAAAAAATGTAATTGATATTCACGGGAAAACCGTAAAAATAAAAAAATTGGGAGAAAAAATGCAAAAAGATAATTCTACTGAGATCATGAATCTTGTCAAATCACAAAACATGGCCTCCTCATGAATAAAAAAAAAGAAAATTGACAGCAGTTACAGCAAATCGAGGTTAGAGGAAAATAAAATCGCAAATATAATATTTTTAACCGACTTCAAAGAGAAGGAGGAGATTCTCAATTCGTCGGGATGTTTTTAATCTTGAAAAAAAATGAATACCACCCAAAAAAGGAGTGATAATTGAACAGCGGAGGATAAAGTAAGAACAACAATTCATTTACCTTTGTTTGTTATCATAAATGTAAAGTGTTTCTATTGAATCTAATCGCTGAACGTCCTTTTCAGATGTTGGTTCAAGAGTTAGTAAAAGAAGAGTGGAAATCATAGAAAATAAAAATCCCTTCAAGTGGCACGTCCTAAAAATGACGAACTAAATGGAACCGTGAGACGGTTTCCGCCAAACACGATACGAATACAAACAGCAGCCGCGAGGTTGCTGCGTGGACGTGCCTTCTAAAAAGGTTTGTAGTTAAGTATCAGGTTTTATCCTTCAAGTCAATAGAACACGGTCATAATCCTCTTAAACAGCCGTTCTGCTACCTAAATTCCAATGAAGAAGGGAAGATAGTGATACTACTTAATCATCATTTTAATACCCGTTTTCTTGTTCAAAGTGCAAACATTTCCTGTAGGGAAAACTATACAAGCACTGAACGAAACAAATATGTAGTTTGATCATTTACATACATGTCCCAAAAGAATATCTATCCCACTTTGTGTTCCTTAGATATCTGTAAAATCAATTTCAGTAAATTAGATACTTACATCATCTTAATAATAAAAGCCTTCAGTCACATAAATTAAATGTACCGAATGAGTATTGGGTACCTGCTAATTCGGTTAGTTTACATCTAGAAAATAAAATGTTGTAAGGAGGATTAGATAAGCTTACTTATTTATAAAGATGTCCCCAACCCAAAAGTATAATATATTATGGTTACCATAATAGACATGAGACATAGATAGTAACTATAAAACTATAGCTAATGTGGATGTAAGCTAAACACAGGTAAAAATAAACGTATGTAAGTTTGGGGCTCAAAAAATATTTTTATTAAACATCTTGCTTTTTTATTTCAGATACTAATAGTCGATAAATATGCAGCTACTACCACTGCCACTGGTGCCAGTGCAAGAAGCCACAACACCTGCTCTGGAAGCTTCACCGGCTCCACCCACACACTCTGCTTACTCTTATGAAGTTCTGGCATATCAGCGAGGTCATCAACGGGGCAATCAAGCCTATGAACAAAGAAAAATATTTTTTTTTACTTTAATTATGATAAAATATAGTAGGCCTCTAGACATGTTTATATTTAATGAGTTTTTCTTTTTCAGATCTTTCCACCTTCTGGACAGTTGACACAACTTTGGAACTGCACAAAATCCAATAGAAAATGAAGAGAGAAGAAAGGATGAGGAAAAAATAATTCTGGAGTTAAAAGAACAATTACTTTTCCCCGAAATTAAATACTTTGAAAGTAAAATTAATCACTGGTTCAATTTAGTCAAAAGTAATTGTTTTGACCCCAGATTATTTTTTCTTTTTGGATTTCATGGATTTTGTAAATTATATAAAATAAATTTATTTTTATATCTCATGAAGTTTCATTTATAATTTTTTATGTTATTTTCTCTGTCAAATCGAGCAACTGTTTAATAAACATTACTCATCAGTAATAAACATTATTCATCTCAAATTAATAATGTAGTTTGACAAGGTATAGGTAAGCAAAATTGCAGGTAAAAATAAATAAAAGAAACATGTTTGGCTTGCAGAGAGTATGACTAATAAGTTATGGTTACGGGTATGTAGGTAGGTACAGACTTTTTAGGATTCCGCATCCAAAAAGTAAAATGGGACCCTATTACTGTCCGTCCGTCTGTATGTCTGACTGTCCGTCTGACACCAGGCTGTATCTCATAAACCGTGATGGTTAGACAGTTGACATTTTCACAGAAGATGTAGGTATTTCTGTTGCCACTATAACAACAAATACTAGAACAGAAAAAACATATTTAAAGCGAGGCTCCCATATAACAGACATGTTATTTTTTTGCTGTTTTTATAGTTAATGATACGGAATTCTTCGTGCGCGAGTCTGACTCGCACTTGTTTCTTCATATTCTATACTTACCTATAAAACAGTACCGTGACTGACTGACTTGAAACTTGGCAAACATATAAGTACCTTGAGTATCCTAGAGGTGCATGCACTAAGTAGGGATTTTTCGAAATTCCCACGGGATAGGGAACTAGCCCAATTTTTTAATATTTCACGGGGGCAAAACCGCGGGGCATAAGCTAGTCAATTAAATGGCCTCGTTAGAGGGCATTTTTATACAGTGAGCGGAGTGATTCGCTACTGCTCGCACCACTGCTGGACATACCCTGCTTACCGTCGGCTACGAGAGCCCATAAAGCTCTGAAGACAGTGTTTTATGGCAGGTTGTAAAAAAAATATGTCTAGATATTTTAGGAGAGTGTAGTCGTGGATTAAAACTCCTAATTATGTTGTACAAGTCTTCTAAATGGAATGAAAATATATTTACAAAATGATTCCTTATATAACAATAATTTACCTTAAAACTAGTGAGTGTACTCGCGAGGATACAAAATGCTGTTTCACTTAAAATCTATATAATTAAAAGAGATACACGAAAAGTGGCGTGATGGGGCGTGGCCTCCTCGCTCGCATATAAATACGGGTAGCGCCAATGTTTCCTCAGTCCGCCGTAGTCCGTCCGTTGTATCGGAACAAAACTGTTGCGCAGATCGGCTCGCGCCGCAGTCGTCCCGAGCTCCCGACGCGAGCGCACGCTAAATGTTCTCGTTCCTTGGCAGACGTCAATTACTAACGTTCTTATCAGAACGACTTCTGTTTCAATGCAGCGTCAATGAGGTGGTGTAAGGCACGTCGGCTACAATATGCTTACCTCCTTCCGCCGCCAACATCTTATCGCAGTAAGAACCTGCAGCTTTGATGTCAGGCTGGCGCCTCTCCGGTCCTTGGTGAGGTCCGCCTTCACCGATTCCATAATAAGTTGAATCGTCCCCTTGTCCGATTCCGCCGCCGAAATTCTATACCTATCCTCTATAGGATTTAAGTACCTAACCTTTTGTTTAACAACTCCCACAGCCCGTATTACGAAAGTTAAGATACCGATACAATCACAAGATCAACTTTTTAAATAGCGTAATATTTGTTTTCCCGCTAATTCAGATCAATAGGTATGTTGCAAGTACAAAAACCCGTACTTAACTAATATCCTAAACATCCTAATTTTATTTGATACAGGTTTATTACTATACACGTGTCCTCGAAATACCCAATTAAAAGAATTTATAAAATAAAACCCACTTAACACAGAATTCTTCCGATAGAAATCTTCTCTTGGGTATGGTTTTGCTGTTGTCAAAATCAGCTGTTCAATTTTGTGGCGGCCATTTTGTAACTTAGCAGAGAGATAAAGGAGGGTCTAGGGTCCACTAACTTTAGCAGAGCCTCATATATACTACTGTAGTCTTTGCAGAGCCTTGAAGGACTGACGCTAGTTAACAGACGTTTATGAATCACGGTTTTTAGCATCGGTCCTTCAAGGAGCCTTCAAGGAGGCTCTAACTTTTTATGAATAAGGCTGTTAATGTTTACCTATTCGTGCCAAATTACAGCTTCCTAATACTTAGCAAGAGTCTCTGAGCTAAGCCGCGGACAGACGGACGGACGAACGGGCATGGTGGAACAGGCACAGACCTTGGGGTGCCTTGTTGACTACGGAACCCTAAAAACTATTTTCTAAACAGTGCTATCGCGAGCTAAAAAACCGCTAGGGTCGCTAGGTCGCTACGTCGAGTAAATCTGTAAATTTCCACCAACTATAGGCATTGGTGGAAAATGACAGATAGACGAGCAATCCTAGATGTTTACTGGCTCGCGACAACCCTCATTTTATTTCCCTAAAGACTTCTCTACCAAGATTCTAAATGACTTGTTCTTTCCCGCAGGCATCACAGTAGGCCTTACCGTGATACCCCAGGCCATCGCGTACGCGGGCGTGGCTGGCCTTCCTCCCCAGTACGGCCTGTACTCCTCGTTCATGGCGTGCTTCGTCTACACAGTCTTCGGGTCCGTGAAGGACTCCGCCATCGGCCCCACGGCCATCGCCGCCATCTTGACGAGAGAGAACCTGCACGGACTTGGGCCAGAGTTTGCGGTGCTCCTGGCTTTCTTGTCAGGGTGTGTGGAGCTGCTGATGGGAATATTGCAGTTAGGTGAGTGCTGTCTTGTTTAACTTAATAATAAAAGCAAAGCAAAGGTTACCCACGTAGCTAACCCGAAGATATGCGAATCTTAAATGGCAGTGGGCGGGGCACATTGCTCACAGGATTGATGGCCAATGAGGTCAGAAGGTTCTCGAATGGCGTCCACGGACCGGGAGACGAGCTGTAGGTATTCCTCCAACAAGATGGAGCGACGACCTAGCGAGGATCGCGGGATCGCGGTGGATGCGGAAAGCACAAGACCGGTCTGAGTGGAGAGCCTTGGGAGAGGCCTATATCCAGCAGTGGACGACTTTCGGCTGACATGATGATGATGATGAAAAGCAAAGCACCAGTTACGTGCAGTCACTGAGGAGGTAGTTGAGAAAACTGATCGGTTTACGAAGAGAGCAGCGTAAGTAGTAATTGAGACATTAAAGCGAACGAAACGAAACGAAAATCACACTAGTCACTTCTGTAAACAGTGCCATTTCATTTCAATGCCTTTGAACGTATTTGAAACTGATAAAGCCTAAATTTTGGAACCTAAATTTGGACCCTAGTTTAATTGGTTCTACTTACAATACAATACAATAACTCTTTATTGAACACCAGTGGTTACACCACATAACAGTCAAAACAAGAAATAAGGCACAAAGAAAATACAAGGCAAGATACGTCTGTAGGCCGAGCGCGAGTTACGTTATCGTACCGAAATCGAGACACCTCATACTCAACTACTATGTTCCAACCGTCATCTACTTACTACCGCTACTCGATTACATTACGCGATTCGAATATTCATACTCAGGCCTCAGTATTACTATGGACAAATCGGCATCGCCCCTAGCGGCACGTATTAGCAACATGCTATTCTCATAGTATTTCAAACGTTAACGCGTACGACATGTAATATTATGATCGTCTATTACACTAGATGCATGCTTAGTGAGCTAGCTTAGCTAACCACGACTCTGAGGGTCGAGCATGACTTTACGAATGCTGCATAACTTTACGGTTATCGTATCGAGATCGAGAAACCTCATACTAAATTTTAGTTCCAAATACGCTCACGGGCGGGCGCTGTTCCAAACGTCATACAAACTCGACAACGTTTACTATTCGATTTTACGTTACGCAACATTCGTAAAGTCGTGCTCGACCCTGTAAGATGAGTGAAACATCAAAGCAAATATTCTTAAACATACGTCTGACTTGACTACGTTGCTTACGCTGTGGTAAGTAAATATTTTTGGCGCTGAATAGTCTTAAAAGAAAGCAAGTGGGTTCGCCCCCACGTCACAAAAAAATACGTCAACTTTATAATTACCTAGTAGTCTAAAGAATTTACCCAGCGGGTGATAACGCATTCTTGATAAATAACAGCCTTATTCATAAAAAAACGCTAATAGAGGCTTGATCGGTCTATTAGTTGACAGACTGATTAGGCTGATTAGAATTATTAAGAGGCATGATTCATAAACGCTTGCTGGCAGTCTGTTAGCTAATGAGCTCTTGATTGGTTGATTAGACGCGTTATGTTGCCAATCTTGTCAAATTATAGACAAAACATGGCCTCCTCGTGAATAAAAAAAAAGAAAATTGACAGCAGTTACAGCAAACACACAGCGAATTCGAGGTTCGAGGAAAATAAAATCGCAAACTTTACATAATTAAAGTAACACACGAGTTTAGTTTCCTCATTTTTAACCGACTTCAAAGAAAAGGAGGAGGTTCTCAATTCGTCGGGATGTTTCTAATCTTAAGAAAAAATTAATACCACCCAAAAAAGGAGTGATAATTGAACAGCGGAGGATAAAGTAAGAACAACAATTCATTTATCTTTGTTTGTTATCATAAATGTAAAGCGTTTCTATTGAATCTAATCGCTGAACGTCCTTTTCAGATGTTGGTTCAAGAGTTAGTAAAAGAAAGAGTGGAAGAGTGACCTGCCACTTGAAGGCCACCCACTTAGCACAGAATTCATTCCATACAAATCATCTCTTGGGTATGGTTTTGCTCTTGTCAAAATCAGCTGTTCATATTTGTGGCCGCCATTTTGTGACTTAGCAGATAGATAAAGGAGGGTCTAGGGCCCACTAACTTTAGCAGACTGATTAGCGTTAACAGACGTTTATGAATCATGATTTTTAGCATCGGTCCTTCTAGGAGCCTTCAAGGAGGCTCTAACTTTTTATGAATAAGGCTGTAAGTGGATAAAACCATTTCGAATTCGCTACAGCCGGCGGAGAACAAAAACTTAACAGTAACTATTGTTCCAGTAGGTTGTGCATACAACTCGTTTGTCGTATCGTTTCGTGACCGTGTCTCCTCGCGATTCTGTTGTGACGAACAAACGAACACACGCAGCATTGTGATGCAAATAGTCATAACTTCCTGTGGAACGCGGACATGGCTTTCCAATCGGAGCCAAATAAAGTTTGTTATCCTGAGAGGTGCTTATTTTGTTCTCGCTAGAGCCATTCTAATTGATATAGTTATTTGTTATACAAGGGTGCAAAGTTGTATTTTACCCGCGAGTGTTTCAACACACGAGAATTAAAATACATTTGCACCCGTGTATAACACAAAACTTTTCACCTCATTGTAGCGAGGAAAGCGCGACATCCAAAAAAACAGCTCATAAAAAAAATCTTCATCCCTGGAATTACAATTTTTTTACGACATTATAACATAAAACTCTGGAAGTTGTGTATTTTTACGTGAGTCGGAGTCGGTGAGAAAAATTTTGCTGACAATGTTGACAATTCTGACGATGTGTTTAGAAATTGCATCGACTCAACTTGTGCGTTCAGAATTATATTCAACATCACTATAAAAAAAAACAAATGTTTCTTATAGAATTTTATTAAATAAAGCTGAATTTGGTATTTTTTATTAAATTCTCAAACCATTTATCATTTATTTAATGATAATTAATATCGAACGAAAAGCTACTTAAACGCGCTCCACTCCAAGGTCATATTACTTTCCCCACTAGTGGATAAAACGCGATTTTACCCGCTTGTATTAAAGGATAAAAGACGGCTTTCCGAGGCAGTGAGGGGAAAACCTATGTATTAGCTAGAAGCCTTCGGTTGGGAAGTCCCCCAAATTCTTTGTATTGTAGACGTAGAGTATTTGGGTTTCGGGTAGAGCCCTGGATTGTAACTATTCAGTGCCGTCTCGCCCGCAACCTCAATTTTAAAACATCCTCTTCATGACAGGGGTCAGGAATTTTTGGAATTTATTTTTTAAGCAGTCACGATTGCCTCGTATCCTTCAAAGAATAACAACCGGAACTTGGTAATAAAATAACCACGAATGTACTCACTTGCCGCTAACAATACCACGTTTAACAGTAAATATGTGTCTCAATACTATTTGTGGTTAACATACCTAATGGGAAATTTGCTTTAAATTTGTTTCCATTTTTAACCGACTTCAAAAAAGGAGGAGGTTCTACGTTCCACTATATGTATGTTTTTTTTTATGGCATAAATAGGTGTGTTACATGACGACGCCTCCTTGACTAAAATGCTTCCAGTGTGGGTAACTTAGTAATCTATGATTTGAGTCCTCAACATACTTAGAAGAATAATAATACAACAGTTTAGTTACCCTGCCCTACCTGCTTGGTCAATTGTGAATGCGTCAACTATTGGGGCATTGTCGGGAATTAGGACATTTACATGTAATATTTGCAAAATTCCGAAAAACTCAGAGTTGCGAGCCTTTGGTCGGAACCACGACCTTCTGCTTGAGAGGCTAATATGTCGTACTACTGGTAGTAAAGTGTTTTATTAGGTACCGCGATATAATTTAGTAAGTAAATAGATTTCTTCCCATATAGGTACTTAATGTATTTTAACTAGTTAATTTTAATTAGCGTAACGATCAAGTCGCTATTAACATAAGCATAAGCATTAAATTGCATTTATGTATAATATCGTAACTTTTTTTTGGAACGGAATTGTGCATGAAAAATATGAATCGCATGCAAATAAAATTTATTTTGAATACGGCCGTTCTGTCTTATCGGTGTTTGACTCGAAGCTATAGTCATAAAATATTTACGATTATATTGTATTGTTGTTTAAGCTTATGCGTGTGCTACTTGAAAGATACTAGTATAAAACATGTTAGCTGAAATTCGCAACCGCATCTACTTACCGAGAATAGTCTTGGATTTTATAAGTTAAGCTCTTATGTAGGTACTTGTCCTATATTTTGGACCCCCGTATCCCTATACATTTTTAAATTTAAACTATTTAAAAAACACCAACTACTTAACTAATGTACAAATTGTACAATAGCAGTCGATATGTTTTCATTCATTACCACTAGTTATAGAATACTTAAATTGTAATGAGTGTCAACGCTGGGCATTTTTACCCCCCCCCCCCCCACACCCCCACGAAAAAGAGGGGTGTTATAAGTTTGACATGTGTATCTGTGTATCTGTCTGGGGCATCATAGCTCCCAAACGGGTAGACCGATTTAGATGCGGTTTTTTTTTAATCGAAAGCTAGTTTAATCGAGATGGTTCTTAGCTAAGTTTCATTAAAATCAGTTCATCCGTTTTTGAAATATTGAACTTTGAAATGTCAATGTCGGGGGTTTTTCAACTTTTCCAAGTTGGTTAGGTTAATCTTGATGTTCGAATAACTTCACAATAACCTAACCAACTTAGAAAAGTTGAAACCCCCTGACATTTTTATTTCAAAGTTCAATATCTCAAAAACGGCTGAACCGAATGGATGAAACTTAGCTAAGAACCATCTCGATTAAACTATCTTTCTTCTAAAAAAAGCCACATCCAAATCCGTTGGTCCGTCTAGGAGTTGCGTTGCCACAGACATATACACAAATCCCTTTTAAAAAACCGCTCTGCCAGTTATTACCAGACCAACTGACAGAACGGGAATTTCACGAATCCAAAAACAAATCTTCAGTTTACATTAACTGGCCGAATCACATAATTATAATGGCTGAGCTGTAACAAGAAAATGGAAAATATTTCCATTCCGATAAAGCTTGAATCGTCCAGAAAAACTTGACACCTGGTTGCTTACCACTTGAGGGTGTTCAAGTGTCCCGGTAATTTGGCGTCTCAAGCGCATGTGTTTTGTTTCGTCACTGCGTCAGTAGGACAAACATTAAATATGTTATTGTTTTGTTTGGTGATGTTCCACGTTATAGGCAGGTTCAGCATTCCATTGTGATTTTATTTGTATATTACAGCGACTTCACCCGCTGTACATGTGGTGTTGGTAAGTGGTAAGTCAATGGCGGTACATCTACGTTTTAGTTTCCATGTATACTAAAACCTAGATACAGGATCTACTTATGCTAGGTACCGTGGGGATGTAGCCCAGAACGAGGATACTTTAACGAGCTATGTCCTAACGTAAACACATAACCAGAAATATGTTTATATGTAACACTGGTACTGTATTTTCTGTTGAACTGAAGTCTTATTCCGGCTGCACACACTCGCTGACACCGGGCGAGGCCCACAAGTCGTCCCTTTCGGGCCACATAAGCAAGAAAAGGACGGCATGCGTGCCTCGCCCGGTCTCGGCGAGTGTGTACAGCCGGCATAAGACTAGATACAAATCTTGCTGCGCCACGTGCGTGTGTGCGGGTGAACAGAGCTTGCCAGCCTAGTGGTTTAACCAATGGCCTCTCAAGCAGAAAGGTAGTGGGTTCGAGACCTGGCTCGCTCCTCGTGGCTATTAGGAATTTAACCCTTTACAAAATGGTTTAAAGATTCACGCCTTGATCCAAGCTTCTGACATTCATCATCATCATGTCAGCCGAAAGACGTCCACTGCTGGGCGGCGGCCTCTCCCGCGGCTCTCCACTCAAACCTATTTTGTGCTTTCCGTATCCATCCTGGTCCCGCGATCTTTACCAGATCGTCGCTCCATCTTGTTGGAGGCCTAACGACAGCTCGTCTCCCGATCCGCGGACGCCACTCGAGATCCTTCTGACCCCATCGGCCTGATGGCCTGATTCCTGCGAGCTTGTGACATTATTTTATTAAATTATCCTCCAACAAACCTTGACACGTATCCTGAGACATTTAAAATGCATTTGTCTCACGCTGTTTTGTTCATGATAAAAGATGGGCGTGATAACAGAAGTGGATTGAATATTAAATATAGTCCATAGCGTCGTTGTTAAACTATTGTTATCGTTAACCCAGCATTTTCAAAGAATGAGTCGTTTTATTTACTAGTTATCTGAAATACTTTCAGAAGTGCTTTCTTGCACGGAATGTCTGGGAACTGAATTTTATAATAATAATAATAGCTTTTATTTCCGATCAACATGAATCATTGAGTTAGTAACAATTGAATTAAAAAATCTTAATTTAGTATTAGGTATCAGTAAATCAGTTAGGTACAATTATAATTATTCAATTCAAAAAATATATAAATTAAATACAAAATTCACAATTAAAATCAAATTAAATTATTTATTTCTGCGCACGTGAGTCATGCAGCAGTTATACAAATATAGGCCATCTAACCTATCCGCGATCATATTCCGAATGCTGTTGGGGCTAGCCCGCACTCTGCGCACCAGGGATGTGAATCGCTTGCGCATAGTGGCGTAGAAGCAGACTACCCTCGCCTCCGCGAACATCCCTGACGCACTACAGAATTTAGGCAGCCCCACCAGCACTCTGAACGCATTATTAAACTGAATTCGCAGAGCGTTGTACCGTTTATGAGCATAGTCCGCCCACAAGCTGCTTGTGTAGAAGTTCGTACAGTACGCTTGGAAAAGACTGATTTTTACTTGTTTGGAACAATGAGCGAACCTGCGGGCGATCATATTCGCTCTGACGGACAACGCTCTGCGCTCGCGTTCAATGTCAGCGTCGTCTTTGAGGTCCTCTGTCACAATGTGTCCCAGGTACTTAAACTGCCGCACTATTTGCAGTGGATGCCCGTTTAGTTTTACAGTGGGAAGCATTGGTGTTGCTTTACCTTTAGCCTTAAAGACCACACATTCGCTCTTTTTAACATTATATATTAAACCGTGGCCAGTAGCGTACCTCTCGCATATGGAAATGAGCTTGGCGAGACCACACGCCGAGGCGCTCAGCAACACCATGTCGTCTGCGTAGCTTATATTATTAACGCACACCCCGTCTATGTGACAACCGATACGAGTATTACTAAGCTCCTCTATAAGTGCATTTATATATAAGTTGAACAATTTCGGCGATGTCAACCCGCCCTGCCGCACTCTACATTCTAGTCTGTATGGCTGAGAGCATGAATCTGACCATCGCACGACGTTGACCTGGTTCTGGTACCAGAACTTAAAGATACTGCTGACTTCCTCTGGCATATTAATATCTTCAAGCTTCCGCCACAGAATGTCATAATGAACCAGGTCAAAAGCCTTAGATAGGTCCAAGAAACATGCATAAATGGCCGTTTGTCGGTCCGCGTAATACCTGACGGTCTGCTTCAGTGCCAAAATTGCACTCTCCGTTGATAGTCCGGGCTTAAAACCAAACTGGTTGTCATGCAGTTTAAGGTACTTATCCAGTTGGCAGTTAAGCAGTCCGTCAAACACCTTTGCGATTATGGGAGCGAGTGAGATAGGCCTATAGTTACTTTTATCACTAATGTCACTGGTCTTGTTTTTCACAATCGGAACTATCACGGTCTTCATCATGTCGGCCGGCAGATAAGTATGTCCTAGACAGAACGTGTAGAACATCGCTATTACTCTATGGAGGTGTGGACCGGCATGATGCAGGTGCTCAACACCGAGACCATCGTGTCCAGGAGACTTCCCTCTCGAGATGGAATTTAAAGCGTCTTTCACATCTTTCGCTGTAAACTGAGTACTCGCCTCCCTCCCAAACAAACCAGAGTCGACAATATCCGCCGCCCGTGATGGGCCCAATGGTGAGTTGACGTTAAAGTGTTCTTTGAATAATTCCGCTATAGACCCATCCCTGCTCACCCCATCGACACTCACAGGTCGGCTTGGTTTACCATTCAGTTTATTTGTAGCTTTCCACAATCTGCAAAAGTCCCGACTAGAATGATGTTCCGCAATGATATCCATTTTTATCTGCTCCTCGTGCTTCGGACTCCATTTTAAATGAGACCTGAAAATCTTTCGACTTTTACACATATTATCATAAATAAGGCCCAATTTCGGCTCACCGTACCATAACCACAACCCAAAATGACACCTGGCCTCTTTGTAAGACCCACCGACATATTTATTCCAGCCTATTACAGGTTTTTTTTTTCTTTTTATGCAGTTTATGGTCATAACTAATAGTTGCAGCATCGCTTAAGGCTTTTATAATATCTTTATAAAGTTCATCTATAACAATTTTATGACTAGAATTATTACACATGTGACTACCACAGTCTCTTAGCATCTCTGGAAAATCTATGTGCTTTAATCTCTCATGACATTCATCATTGTACAGTTTTATTTGTTCCGGCCTTCTTTCGGCCCATATGATTTTATTTTATTAACTCGTTGATTTTTACAACACATAAAATTATAGGTAGCGTTCAACGTGACGTCAGTCACAATGAATGTATGCGCAGAATTTTCACACGGTGCAATTAGTACCTATTAATAATCGAAGCAAAATCAATTAAAGTCCTTAGTTATGATAAATGGAACCTAAACCTAGTGTTAGTGTTATTTTAAACCCTCGACACAAAAAGAGGGCCATGTTATAAGTTTGACCTGGTTATCTGAGTATTACTGTATCTGTCTGTGGCATTATAGGTTCTACACGAATGACCCGATTTCGAACCGAATCCAGATAGTTGTTAGCTAACAACTTAGCTAAGTTTCATAAGAATCGGTTCAGCCGTTTTTCAGATACTGATCTCCGTCATTTCGGGGTCTTTCAATCGTCGGGGTTTTTCAACTTCTCGAAGTTGGTTAGGTTTTAAATTCGTAATGATCCCGGATCGAAGTCTCAAACACTTGACGCGACGTCGTACTCGTATAGACGTTAGCGTCCTTTTTTTATACGACAAGGAAGGGAAACGAGCAAGTGGGTCACCTGATGGTACGTGATCACCACTGCCCATAGACCCATAGACACCCTCAACCCCGGGGGGTTTGCAGATGCGTTGTCAACCTAGAGCTAAAATGAAATGCCTCCTGGTATTATGGTGGTATGTGCTTACTGACAATTCGTGACGACGATGGACCATATTTTCTTACCTATTAATGTGGTAGTAATTATTTACGTCCCACTGCTGGGCACAAGCCTGTCAAGACTGGAGGGCTTGGGCTACAGTTCCCACGCGGGCCCAGTGGGGATTGGAAACTTCACACGCCATTGAATTTAGGCTTCACTCGGTCACGAACTAAGAATTGTTAGGAATGAACTAAATCCTTTCGCACGATTTGAATCGGTCTGTCCTTTAGTTCAGTAGGTAGAGGAGTGGAGTGGATGAATGCTTGAGCGAAACGGAGCGAGTGACAGTGACCGAGCAGGGCAACGCAGCGCGGCTGCGGTGCGAGCGAGATATATAGCACTCATTCAAAGTCTCTCTAGAGCAAGTGGGAGTAAGATGAACAACTATCATTCCGTTTCGTGTCCTTCACAGATCGAAACAGTTCCAACTCATTCACTGAACTAAAGGAACTAAAAGAGCGAACTAGCTAGTTTCAGAGCGCTCCCTTTAAACACTGAGCGGGCACAACTCTAATTGAATTGACTATGAATATGGTGCGTTTGCGCAGGGTTCCTGATCGACTTCATCAGCGGGCCGGTGTCGGTGGGCTTCACTTCGGCCGCTGCGATCATCATCGCCACCACGCAGGTCAAGGACATCCTGGGGCTCAGCTTCCCCGGGGGGAAGTTTTTACAGGTACTGATATGTACAGTCAACGTCGAGTCGCTTATCACTTTTGTACCATGTCGCAATAATAACACACTTGTCAATCACGTATGACGCGCTGTATCTGGCCATAGAGCGAGAGGGTACAAAAGTGATAAGCAAGTTTTGATGCTGACCCTGCAATAATTGATTGACAGACATTGACTTACCGACACCATGGACTTCGGGTTAGCGTTTGAAAACGTCCGAACCAAAAGACCACTAACTTAATTTGCAAAAAAAGACCACTACTCAAGCGTCAGTCAGACTTTATAGGGGTTTTTAGCTGGTACCAATGATTGCTCGAAGGGTGCAGTTGGTAGCGTGAAGCCACGGTATGGTGTAGGTCCTGGGTTCGAATCGCAGTTCGAGAATTAGTTTTTCTGGTATTTCTGTATATTTAAATTTCAGTTTGAAATTTGAAAAAGACTTAAGTAGTTTATTCAAACAACAATACTATCATGTGGCTGTCATCGAAAAAACCGTGTTGTATTGTACTGGGACACATTTTTCGTGAATTTTGCACTAGACCCAAATTCCATGGTGTCAGTAAGTCAACTTTGCCTTCCCTATTAAAAAAAAAGAAATAGTTGAAAATCAAACGAGGTACTATACAGTGGTACACTTGCAGAAGAGGTATTCCATCTTCCCGTTCCTTCCGATTGTGTGCGGTTACGAATAATCTACTGTAGGCAAAGAAATGATCAGATTTATAATAGGGATCTAAAGAACACGGAAGCCTTAGCACGCGTCCTGGCATGCCTCATGCTGTCACACAAAATTCCATTAGGTTTTTTAATCTGATTGCCCGTTTCTTGTGGCATAATCGACCGTTTTTTTCAGAGAGTAGTTATCGAAGGCGGCTTTCTAGCGGCCTTCGCTGTTTTTGTCGATTAGTATTTGGAGCGGGCGCCGAAAAAGCCGGTGTTGTAATTTTAATTGCAAATCGCTCCAGTTTTGGTGCTTGGAATATTTTGACATGTTCCAGCAAGAATTTGGCTGGCACTACTAGAACAATTTAGAGTGGTTTTTAAGGTGTCATAAATAAAAAAACCGGACTAGTGCGAGTCGGACTCACGCACGAGGGTTCCGTACAAAGATTTTGACGCTTTTCCCCAGTGTTTTAAGTTGTCCAGTGTTAGCAGAGCCCTGCTCCTAAGCAAAATGTACGCAGCGTGGGGTCAACTTATAGTGGTCTGCTAAATCTACAGACAGTGGTTGTGCTGCCGAATTTCGAGTTTCTAGGACAACTGGAAGTACCCTTTAGGTTTTCGGGGTACGGCAATTTGTACGGTGACTTAGAAGTTTGATTTTTTCCGAGCTTCAAGGGACCGCAGGCTTGAGTGTTCGATATTAAAATCAGCATGATACTTCCACGCGTTCCAGAGAAAAAGGGTCTTGACAGACAGACAGACGGATAACAAAGTGATCCTATGAGGGTTTCGTTTTTTTCCTTTTGAGGTACGGAACCCTAAAAACACACGCGGAATAACCCTCAATCCATCTCTCTGTGTACTCAGCTGCTGGATGCTTCAACAGCATCATAAGGCTGAAAAGAAGCTGCGTATTGTATAAAGGAGAAAAGGACAATGGCCTTCTTTCCTTGGCTTGAGAGGTTATAGGTCAAACCACTAGGCACCACGACTTTTTGGATAGGTATAATTATTGTTGACGCCACAAACATCAACGGCTGCGGTTCACCGTACGTCACGAAGACGTCACGAATCAATCCCCGGAGAGCGGCCGTGAGACGGCGTCGTACAGCCAACGCGGCAACAGTTTACTTTGACACCCTGACAAATATTTGTACTTGGGTCAGTTAACTTTTTACTGCCACTCGTTGCCATGGAGATGTCCCCTGGATAACTCTTTCACCGAAAGCCAGGATTTGCATGCTTAAGAAATAAAGCATGAAGGATTTGGCATAGTATAACTGTTGAACATCCTAAAGTTTAATGATCTTAGAAAATCTTAGAAAATCTTATTTTAAGCGAATTACCCAAGGTACTTCTCCATTTTATTTTTATACGGCAAACGAGCAAGTGGGTCACCTGATGGTAAGCGATCACCACTGCCCATAGACACCCGCAACCCCAGAGGGTCCGCAGATGCGTTGCCAACCTAGAGAGCTAAGATGAAACGCTTCTTGTGCCCGTAATTACACCGGCTGTCTTACTCTCCACACAGGAACACAACAGTGCAAGCACTGCTGCTTAGCGGCAGGATTAGCGAGTAAGATGGTGGTAGCGATGCAGACGGACCTCGCACAAGGTCCTACCACCCGCAAATGTCCATGGCAACGAGTGGCAATAAATACTTGATTGACCAACTTATTTGAAGTAATTAAATTCATTGTGCATCATCCTGAGTTCTTCTACGATCCTGACACCCTGGCCTGGAGGAAACTACATACCTGAGGAGTGCCCTAACAATTATTAATTATTTTCTTGTGTATGATTGCAGGTCTGGACTGGTTTGTACGAACACATCGGCGAGACTCGGCTCTGGGACTCGGTGCTGGGCGTCTCCTGCATCGTGGTGCTGCTGCTGCTCAGGGTATGCTCCCCTCTAGCAGACCCATCAATCAGTCATCATCATCTATCATAAGTCGGAAGACGTCTAGTGCTGGACGGCGGCCTTCTCCAAGGATCTCCACGACGATCGGTTTTGTGCTACCAGCAGCCAATGCCTTGTTTTGATAAAATACGACTTAAGAATCTGATTTTAGGCTCTGTTCCAGTTATCTAATAAGCAAGCACTCAATATTTTTAAATCTATTTTTCAATGTATACTTATTAGGTAGTTAAATTTTTCCCATTGTTGTCAATGAAATGTTGATAAAATCGACCTCACCATTTTACATCTTTAAACAGGCACGTGCAGAGCGCTCTAATAACACTGTACCTATCTTCTGTTAATTGTACAATCAACAGAACTACCTATTTCAAAACAATCATACAAGTTCGCGGTATCAGATCAGACAGCAGTAAATACTATCGTGTGAAAATTACTGACAATGCTTCCAGATAGGGTTTTATTCTACTTCCACTTCCTGGTTCAGTGTGAATCGGACCTTATGGTAAACGGTTTGGCGAGTAAGTGATTATGCCAGTGTAAATGGCGGTTAGATGCAATTGTATGGGTTTATCTCCGGATGTTCGGGTCTTCATCTTGTCGTTAGTCGGTGATTAGTGATCGCTTTGTTCTTGACAAGAGTTTCATTATGTCTAATGGTAGAGTAATCAGGTAGATCGGAATTGACGATATGGTTAAAGGTATCTAACCACGCTATATTGACCTTGAAAGTAGTCTTTTCATATCGAAACAAAACAGCTGGTAAATTAAGGGCACAAGAGGTATTTCAGCTTAGCCCACTAGGATGGAAACGCCTTTGTATCCTCTCGAGTTGTGAGTGTCTATAGGTAGCGATGATGCACTTATCAGGTAACCTACTTGGTCGTTTGCCATTCTATTCGTATAAATAACCTAACCAACTTAGAAAAGTTGGGAAACCCCCGACATTGTCATTTCAAAGTTCAGTATCTCAAAAACAGTTGAACAGTTTTTAAGAAACTTAGCTAAGGGTCATCCGATCATTTGTAATTTTCCACCAAAGAGAGACAAGCTACTAGCCTGTTTGGTGGAAATTAACAGATAGACCTGACTAGCGAATTAAAAAAAATCGGTCAAGTGCGAGTCGGACTAGCGCACGAAGGGTTCCGTTTCATTATCTATCAAAACAGAAAAAATATTGTCTGTTGTATGGGAGCCCCACTTAAATATATATTTTATTCTGTTTTTAGTAATTGTTGTTATATCGGCAACAGAAATACATCGTATGTGAAAATTTCAACTGTCTAACTGTCACGGTTCATGAGAATACGGACAGACGGACCGACAGACAGACAGAGAGACATACGGACGGACGGACAGCGGAGCCTTAGTAATAGGGTCCCATTTTTTACCCTTGGGGTACGGAACCCTAAAAACTCCGACACAAGAGATAATGGTTTTTTCTCTTAAATTTCCAGAAAGTGAAGGACATAAAGGTGGGCGCGGGCGAGGGCGAGAGCGGGTGCGCGCGCGCCGCGGCGCAGGCACTGTGGTTCCTGTCCACCACCCGCAACATCCTGGTCGTGCTCGTGTGCGCTGCGCTCGCTTATTACTTTGACACCCAGAAGCAGACGCCATTCGTGCTTACCGGTGAGTTTGACTAACCATTAATATGAGTACTTAACTGCCGTGATAGCCTAGTGGTTGACTTATGGCCTCTCAAGCAGAGGGTCGCGGGTTCGAGCCTCGGCTCTCAATCTCTGAGTTTTTCAGAATTTATGTGCGAAATTGCACGTGTAATAATTTATAACGAGCTTTTCGTTGAAGGAAAACATCGTGAGAAAACTTGCACACTCCTGCGAACTGTTCTCAATCCCCACTGAGCCCCCATGATTTTTTTTTGTATATTTATGTAATTTTAATGTTGTAAATAATAATAGTGACAAAATAAATAAATTTACTTAACCAAAGCAATTTACAATGACATTCAATCCAATCTAAAACTAAATAAACTAAAACTTAAAACTAAATTAAATCTAAATAAGGCCCCCGTGGCATGGTGCCCAAAAGGCTGGCAGCGTTTCCTCGCTTAACAGTGATGCTGATTCTTTGAGAGAGAAAACTGCCAGCCCTTTGGTGACAAGTGGCATCGACCAAGGGCTTTTGCAACTCTGAAATAAGCTTGCTGGCGCCGGGACCCCATGGACCCAAGGTCTCAAGCCCGACAGCAACGAAATTGCAGTCCGGACCGAGAGTCTGATATTTAAATAATTAAATCTAAAATCACCTGTGGGTCACCTGATAGTAAGTGATCACCACTGCCCAAAGACAACGACAACCCAGCGGTGTTTGCAGATGCATTGCCAATCTAGATGAAATGTTTCTTTTGCCTGTAACTACACCGGCTGTCTTAGGGCCTTATTCAACATCACTCAAGCCTCTATTAGCTAAAATAGGTTTTGTCTTCTTCTTACTAACTGAAATGTCAATGTGACAAAAAAGGACAAACGAACTTTAACGGCATTTTAGTTAACATAGGTTTATGAATAACAGGGTTACTCTCCACACCGGAAAACAACACTGCTGCTTATCTAATGTAAATCATTCCGTTTCCAGGCGAGGTGAAGCCAGGTCTGCCGGCGCTCTCGCTGCCGCCGTTCTCGGCTACCGTGGGCAACCACACCTACACCTTCATGGAGATGGCGTCCACCCTCGGCTCGGCCATCTTCGTAGTGCCGCTGCTCTCCATCCTCGAGAACATCGCGCTGGCCAAAGTCTTCTGTGAGTGTTAGCTGATTAGGAGGACGTTGGTGTGACGAGGGTGGGGGTACAAAAGTTCCCAAAGACCCTCTCACAGCTGAACAAAAGAAATAAATGTCTTAGGACAGACAGCAATTGAGCTAGTCCCAAATCAAGCAGAGCTTGTGTTATGAGTGTCTAAGTAGGCACTAGGCAGCGGATAAACATACTTAAATACATAGAAAACATCCAAGACATTAGCAAACTTCAATGAGGGCTATGATCGCTAGTGTCGTGTGAGATCTGTCTGGTGGAAATTGACAGACCTCGAATTGACCTCAGTTGACTTTGCCCCATGCTACTTTGGTGCAAAATTAGTAATCAAAAGCAACGCAAAAGGGTAAACACAGCAGTGTAAACCTCGAATAATTACTTACCAGCACCTACCAAAATTTCTTATAATCCGTACCTAAAGCTAAGTAAAATTGTCTTCTTGTTCCAGCGGAGGGCAAATACGTGGACGCGACGCAGGAGATGCTGGCGCTGGGCGTGTGCAACATCGCGTCGTCTCTGGTTGAGTCGATGCCTGTGTCGGGCGCGCTGTCCCGCGGCGCCGTCAACCACGCCAGCGGCGTCGCCAGCACCGCCGGCGGCGTCTACACCGGCGCGCTGGTGCTGCTGTCGCTGCAGGTCAGTGACGCACAGACAGCCTCTTTCTCTGTATAAAAGTACCTGGTGCTGGTGCCTTCAAACACGACCTACACAAGTCACACGACACATCATCAACAGCGTTATTTTTAAGGTTCCGCACCTCAAAGGAAAAACGGAAACCTTATAAGATCACTTTAATGTCAGTCACAGATCACAGATCAATTTAACATGACCCCACTCTGTATACATTTGGCTTAGGAGCATGGCTCTGCTAACACTGGACAACTTAAAACACTGAGGAAAAACGGGAAAATCTTTGTACGGAACCCTCGGTGCGCGAATCCGACTCGCACTCGGCAACCTTAGGATAGGCAAAAGTGTCCTCTGCAAACTATCTGGTAGCGTGGTGGTGGTCTGGTGGTGGTATAACTGAGGTCGGCTTTCCCCCCGTAGGTACAAGATTGAGTAGAGTCTTGGGGGAGGTCTATGGCCAGCAGTGGACGTCTTTCGGTTGACATGATGATGATAATGATGTATCCCATGTTGCAGTACTTCACGCCGTACTTCTTCTACATCCCGAAGGCGTCGCTGGCGGCCGTCATCATCGCGGCCGTGGTCTTCATGATGGAGCTGCACGTCTTCAAGCCCATCTGGCGGACCAAGAGTGAGTGGCAATAGGTATCTCAGCATCAACATTGATGACTGATGATTGGCTTTCTAATATCTTTATACCTAATCATAACAGTAGTTGAGCCTCTTTTACTCAATTAATAGTTATCTCCTGCGATGGTGCCCTTAGGACTAAATATAAGTTTCGAAGTGAACCGAAATAAAGAATACGAAGATGGAGCTGGAACCCTTTGAAGATCAGCCTGCCGTAGTCGCTGCCCGTCAGTCTTAGTATCTGAATCATGTGCCTATACTATTAAATCAAAGCTAAATATGAAACACAGGTGGAACTCTTCAGAATTCAAGTCATCGTTCATACGTCACAAATTTTTCGGGAAAACGTGAAAACCGGCGAAATAGAAAAGGTGCCATAGATCCAATTTGTACCCATTCGAAAGAACCCGTTTTTTAACACCAGACGCAATAAGAGGGGTTTTATAAGTTTGACCGCTATGTGTGTCAGTGCATCTGTCTGTGGCACCGTAGCTCTTAATCGGTTTTGGTGAGAATGCCAGCAGTCCCTAAGACCCATGTCTCTGTTCCAGAGCTTGACATAATCCCGGCGGTGGTGACGTTCGCCGCGTGCCTGCTGACGCGGCTGGAGCTGGGCATCGTCATCGGCATCGCGGTCAACCTCATGTTCCTGCTGTACGCCTCCGCGAGGCCGTCCGTCAAGGTCACCAGGGCCGTCGTAAGTATTCACGTTGTCAGGGAATCCTTGACCTCCTGGGATCTCTCTTACTGCGCCATCGGTGATGAAAACATACTGTACCTACCCTCAATTAGGTAGCCTTACTTTACGCAATACTTACACCAAATTCGCGATTATAGAACTGTCTGGATCACTACCATTATACCAGGCACTGACCTTATGCTGCAGTTCTAACACTATAAAGCGTTCGGGGTCTCTTCAAACGTCATCAATTCATCATTAAAACGAATTCCGCAACAGTATCGTAGCGTGGTATTAACTTGCGCGCCGGTGACCTTGTAATGTCACGGGGGTTTGGCGAATTCCCGGTCAGGCCCGGGCGGCGAAAACCCACGCTACGTTCTTGCTTGCTATCTTAGTAATCCTACCTGTATTACAATTGTGATGGTGTGCAGTCGTCGGACGGCATCGAGCACCTGGTGGCGGTGGTGGACCGCTCGCTGGCGTTCCCGTCGGCGGAGTTCGTGCGGCGCGCGCTGCGCAAGGCGGCCGACGCGGCGCGCGCGCAGCCGCTCGTGCTCGACGCCACGCACGTGCAGGCCGCGGACTTCACTGCGGCTAAGGTGGGTGGGGTTGCTCGCAGGACTGATGGCCGATGGGGTCAGAAGGTCTCGAATGGCGTCCGCGGACCGGGAGACAAGCTGTCGGTAGGCCTTAGCAGTAGTTTTTGCGGATTGTAGGACCTTGTGCGAGGTCCGTCCGGGTCGCTACCACCATCTTACTCGCTAATTCTACCACTAAGCAGCAGGTGCTTGCACTGTTCTGTTCCGGTGTGGAGGGTAAGACAGCCGGTGTAATAACGGGCACAAGAGGCATTTCATCTTAGCTCTTTAGGTTGGCAACGCATCTGCAAACCCCCCGGAGTTGCGGGTGTCTATGGGCAATGCTGATCACTTACCATCAGGTGACACACCTGCTCGTTTGCCTTCTTCATCGTATAAAAAAAAGTTCATTATTGCATATTCAAGGTTTCCCTTCAGGAAGACTCATCTTTAATTTAATTGCAGGGCATAAAGACATTGATCGAGGAGTTCGAGGCGCGCGGGCAGGCGATAATCTTCTACAACGTGAAGCCGTCGATCGCAGACGTGTTCCGCGGCGTGCGCCCGCGCAGCTTCCTGCACGCGGCGTGCCGCGCCGAGCTGGACGCGCTGCTGCGCCGCGTCGCGCCGCCCGTGCCCCGCCTGCCTCACGTCAGTTATATACTAACCTCACTTAAACCGACTTGCAATCACCGGTTAGACACCAACCCAGCACACTGACACGGTGTCGTCTCCGAGTCTCTAATTTGCCCATAGTAATTCATACGTAAACGCGTTTAGTTAAAATAGGTCTATGAATAACAGGGTAAGTATTTATAATGTTGTTGTAATTTCCAGAGTGAAGGTGTGCCCGCGTGATCTCGTCGCCGCCGCGACACAACAGTATTTATTAGAAGACGTAGAGTAGCCAATACGTATTAGGTTTAGCTAGTTCTAATTGTACCATAGCGATAGCGTAAGGTGAGTATTGAGGCGACTGTCGACGGTGTGAGAAATAAAGAGAATTGATTATAATGTTTTGTGTTCATTTTGTGCCTCGCTGTTTATAGAAAACAAAATCAAAACGCCAAGACCATTATTGGAGTACGAGGACTGCCCATAAGTTATGTCGTTTGGAAAAACTAAAGACAATTTAAGAGTTAAATGGTATTTATTGTTTTTCAAAGTAATCACCGTGATATGTAATACACTTTTTCATTCGATCGAACCAGTTTTCGAAACATTTATTCCAGTCCGAAGTCGGGATCTCCAAAACTGCCGTTTTGTATGCCTCAACCGCTTCTTCAGGCGTCCGGTACCGTTGACCACGAAGTCGTTGCTTGATTTTTGGAAAAGTGAAGAAACCATTAGGGCTGAAGTCTGAGCTGTACGGCGGGTGTTCCAGATTTTCGACGTTTTGCTCTTTTAAAAACGCAATTGTTTGCCGGGCGGTGTGCGAGCTCGCATTATCGTGGTGTAGTACTATACGACGTCTTGGGTTATTTTTCGGAACTCGCCGATAACTGCAGGTAAACAAACAGTGGTATACCAGTCAGCATTAACTGTTTTACGGTCTTCGAGCACGATGGTGGCAACGTGGCCATTTTTCGCTACAAACGTGGCGACCATTTTTTTCGAAGTGCTCCGTGAGCGTATTACTTTGGTCGGTTTTGGCTCATCTTGGAACACCCAAACAGTCGACTGCTGTTTAGAATCTGGATCGTAGGCATTTACCCAAGATTCGTCACCACTGATAATGTCATAAACGTGTTTAGAGTCTCCTCGGTTCAATTGCCGCAGAGTTTTGCGACACCATCTAACGCGAGCCATTTTTTGGTCTTCACTAAGTAAATGTGGTATCCAGCGCGAGATAAATTTTTTTTACGCCTAAGTGATCATGCAAAATATTTTGAACACTGGTCCCTGAAATGCTTAATGAAGCTCCTATCTCACGGTATGTCGCATGGCTATCTTCGACGATCAGTTGCCGTACAGCATCAATGTTCTCCTGGGTCACGGCTGTTTTTGTTCGGCCTTCACGGTGCCTATCACTAAGACTAGAGCAACCACGTAGAAATTCTAAATACCAGCGTTCCACAGTCCGGATGCATGGTGCTTTATTATTAAAAACCGTAGTCTGCTCTTCAAAGCACTGAAGACGCGTTAAGCCCCTTTTGAAGTTGTAAAAAATTATCGCACGTAATTTTTCTTTCGAAATTTCCATTTTCACAACTGACTTGTCAACTTTGAACCGCCGCTGTACTGAAACGGTTCGGCCGATCCGAGTCATTCTTTTATATTATTATTATATATTTTAAACATTTTATGATGATACTAGTTTTTTTTTTAATAATCACGGGAAGTTTGCAAACGACAGAACTTAAAAGGCAGCCCCGTACCTACTTACCTACCTACGACAATAGTGTGTGAATACGCCACTTTCTTCTTAAATATGGCAACAATTTCGTATGTTTTTTTTACTTCCTCTTTTATTTCATCCCTTTTCTATTTAATATGGTGGTGTTTAATGGAAGAAAATAGCCGTTCAATGCAATCACTGCTGACTTTGTCTTGCAAAGATTTAAGAATCCTAGGTGGGCCGTCCGTCTGCGATATTTCAAAAACTGATAATTTATTTAAAATTTTTGACCCTACAACTAACTTATTTAATTTATCAATTAATTATCACAAGCTATGAAAGAATGTGAAGAACTTAATTCGAATCTGGCGCTTTATTTGCTTTGTTCCCACCTTCTGGTCCTTTAGCAGGGTCAAAGTAGCTAGGTTTTCTATTTTCTATATAAAAGGGGCAAACGATCATAGTGAAATAAGCGGATCACTCACATGTCACTCGAGTATAGCCTAACATGTTTCGGACTAATCCGTAGTCCTTCCTCTGGGAGCAGACGCTACGCCGGTGGCGAGACGTAAACTATCCCTAAGAACTATTTACATTTTTTTCAAACACTGCAAAGTAGATAATTATGCTTAAGTAAGAGAGAGTAAGGGTACAAATTGAAATAAAACACCGTGTTGGAGATAATTAACTGTATTTATTACATCGCCGCGCCGGCTGCGCGCGCGCCTACGCTACGCTACACTACTTCAGTGCTGCACGCCGCGAACGCCCACCATTTTGCTGCATTTCAACACTTATTTCATCAAATCGTTACATTTTCCAAGTTATACTATAGACCATAAGATATCGTAACAAGCCTTTTCTCGAAAGCACTCATATGGAAGTTGTTAATTGGAGAACGAATAAGATATTGGATGCAGCAAAACATTGAGCATCATCGCAAGGTCGTAAGACGCGTGGCCTCACCCGCCCGGGCCTAAGGGCGTAACTCAAATAAATAGTAGAGAAAACTGCAGAGATCGTTACTTGAGTCACGCGGTTAGTCCCGCCGACCATTGTCGCGCGTCCAACCGACAATTTGTCGCAAGTCTCCGACAACGGTGCTGTTCCCTTGAATTTGACTACGCAGACAGCCTGCGCGACGCTGCACGAACGAGACGGACCAGTTTAATTTCAGAATGGTTTTCTCAACCTATCACAATTAGTGTCTCCAGTGCAGCGCCGCGCCTCAAACGCCTCGTCTCTCGATATATTCATAGACAAAATTGACGATTACATTAAGTTAAATTGTAACTAAGTTAGTTCACACGACACGCGCCCCGCGTACCCTAGCTTACGACTACTTGTGACAAAACATTACAAATACATTACGGCGGAACCAAAAGGCTCCGGTGAGTCCCCCGACTCCGATGCGTCCCGTAGCACCGTTATTTATCTATAAAAACGCAGAACAATTGAGCAGACAAATTCATAATAACGTAAAAATTCAAATTCTTTAGTCCCTTTTTTCTAGTGAAAAATGAGCAGGTGTAGAAGGAAGATTTTATTACATATTTGGCATTACACAGGCCCGCGGGCCGCCCAACACAATATGACACATTACATACGTCTAAATAAAAATTTGCACTTCTCTCGTACCGAGTCAACAATTTAAAAAATCACTTACAATCATGGATAATCACCGAATAATTAACTAAACAGGATTCGCCTAGTTCCCGCCAAACAACCAATAATAAATCTCCTAACGCTGCGCGCTGGCGACCGCCCAGTCGGCAGTCACAGCCCACTATACGAGACTTGGTCTCGTATACAAGAAAATCAAAGAGTTCGGTTATCATAAACCTCTTTATTCGCTTCTGAAACCGCCAACTAAGCCACCGCTTGCTAACAATCCGCAAAGAATTCGGTAAGTTCAAATAAACATCTCACTCCATACAAACTAACTTTAGCACAATTGCACGCCTCGTGGCATGTTGACAGACATTGGGCATATCCATGACAGGAAATACAAAGTCAAGGTGATACCCACGCTGCTAACAAACCGCGACGTTGACTTAACAATTAAAGGGTAAATGAGTAGCTGGCTTACGGCAGCAGTACGCTAAGCTTAATTATAAATGCATCGAATCTCTTGCAGTGATGTGGCACCGCCGTCCTCCCCGTACCGCCGTTACTACTGTTTGGAACAATACCTGTCTACATTACGAAATTACGATAGTATATCAATTTTTTTTTTACTTATAACGTGGTTCAAAAGCGGTGCCAACGTGCTTTGCTAATGAATCAGGTGATGTCGTCTTTTGTTCACGCAATGATTACACGAGAGTTCAATTAAATTACTTAAAATTAATTAATATTTGAGAATAACTCAAAATTCGAATTTGTGCGGCAAAATATACGCCGTCGACCACACTGCGTGTGCGCAACGGAGTGGTCAGCTGGTTTATTGGTTTTTTGTTTATTATTTACTTTATGGGACGGCGTCTCACAAAATAGTATGTGCAATGGAATTAGTGTTTTGTTTAATTGTCCCGTTGTGCACATTTCGTGTTACAAATTAAAGCCTTCTCCGACCGAGCCGAGTCGGCCCTCGCTGTGGTGAAGCGACAGTCAAATATGGCAGTTACTGAGCCCGACTCCGCAAACAGACGGATTACTCGATATCGTACGATTATTCATAATAGTAATATTATAGTTCTGTCCATCACATTAGTTGGCAGAATGCACTATTATTCATACAAAAAATACAAGTTTTTTTGTATCAATAACAGCGCATAATTACTACGAATAACTTAGTTTAATTACGAGATTATTTTTAATTACCCTAGAACACGTAGATCGTTTGAAATCTACGGGGTGACATATGCTTATCCACCTAACGGGTGATCTAAACGGAATGCCATTCTATGTTTGCATTTTATTACCGTTTTCGTGGCCATTTAACATTTTTCCTTACAAAATTTGTCATCTTCGTTGCATTATATCAACTTATAAACCAGGCACGTTGTCCGACGAAAAAGATAATCAAATCCAAAATAATTTCGTTAAGGCTTGAACTATATTGGAAAAATACTCTATGCTAGCTTCGAGTTGCATTACGTGTTGCGCTGTGTTGCGCGCCGCGCGCTGTGTTACGGGTCTCAGTACTTCAGCAGATCGTTGTCCAGTTCCGTGAGGGCAAGTTTACTGTCTATCACTGTAACGTAAAACACACTTATAAAAAATTTAACGTTAAGGGATGGAGTGGTGCCTTAGATAATCTTATTTTAGACAAGTTACCCAGGGGACATCTGCATGGCAACGAGTGGCAATGATAAATTGATTGTCCCAAGTACACCAGTCTTAAAACTACCCATAATGCTATGTTAACTTAACCACCACCTCACCCGTGTTAGAAGCGTTGACAAGCGATGGTACCCAAGCGACACAGCTGCACAATCAGTTGCTACGATTCCATAACGCCGTCCCCGTCATACCGCTGTCTAACGACAGGGACATACGATTGCAAATTGTAGCAAGCGAGTGAGAGCTATCGCGAGTTAAAAATCCGCTAGGATTGCTTAGTATCGAGAGAGGTCTATCTGTCAATTTCGACAAGTAATAGGCCAGTAACAGGTCTCCCATTGGTGGGGAATGACAGGCAGACCTCACTCGGCACTGGCGCTCCCAGCGGACTCTCGACTCGCGCTGGCCCTCGCTGGGCACGCCGTGCAGGTGTTTCCGTGCGGGAAAGAGCCGTCAATTTCTTTGTACGGGGCTTAGACAATTAAGTGAACTGATTTATGATGTTATGTATAATCCTGATATGTTATTGATTTAGATAAAAAAAGAAAATTCAAAAAATATCGTCGGATTGATTATAAACAAGGAGGATAAAAACCAAGAGGACTGCCGCCGTCGCGATCCTTTAAAATGATAAACCTGCTATTGCTAGTTTCAATATAGAAAGGTCTCTGTATACTTATTGTGAAAAAAGTTTTTAGACAGATCAGGCAAATTTATATCAATCTTAACTCAAGGTCATAAACACATTGACATGTAAAAACACTTCTCAATTCAACTATACACCTGCTTAACACATTAGCGCCATCTATGAAGTAAAGTAGGTAACATAGACGACCGGATGGCCTGAGAATCTGACTACGAAGGTTGAGGGTTCGATCCCCGGTCGGGGCAGATGTCTATATTATGAATACAAATGTTTGTTCTCGAGTCTTAGATGTTTAATATAAATTTATGTATGTATTTATGTACATAAGTATGTTTATCCGTTGCCTAGTACCCATAACACAAGCTCTGCTTTATTCGGGACTAGGTCGATGGGTGTCAGTTGTCTCACGATATTTATTTATTAAAGATGGCGGTATTTTGCTAAGCAAAGGTTTAAGTGTCATACGAAATAGTGATACCAGCTACAGCAGGCTTATTAATTTAAATGAACACGACGTTGTATAGACATTGTCTGGGAGTCCTCTAGGTTTTTTCGTCCTTGATTATTTATAAGTTATATGAAAAAAAAGTTTTTTTTTTAATCTGGATTATTCTAGTATCTGTCTAGGCTCACTTTGGTCCGGGATAGTAGTAAGGTGGGGGCCGCTCGTACTCTGTGGGTCCGTGGTAGCGGGGGGGGCCCTCTTCCCAGTGCCTGCAACACGCAACGCAACATACAGCGTGTTGCAACGCTACCTGCGCAACACGTCAACGCGGACCGAGGCATTCGCAACGGTTTTAACAGACTTCAAAAAAGAGGTATTTAAAAACAAAACATGCAATGATCCTCTAAAGCCATTACTTTATGGCCTAACACCTTCATATCTGTGCCTTGGCTCCTCCATCAGGCCCCCATTTCACCAACTATACAATTGTCGATTTACTATGACAATTCAAACTACATTTCTGTGCCGATATGAAGCGCGCTAAAACAAAAGCTCTTCAAGTCAGCATTTGACTCCGAATTGTCATTGACAACTGACATTTGTAAACAAATAGGGGCCTGGGCCTAGCACAAAATATTAAATCTGTGCTTCATTCAAAGATTTTGTTTTTTCTTTATGGCGGTTTTAATTTTTGTTTTGTTATAAAACGCCATCTGTATTTAATTTACATGACGTGTTAGTGACATTTTTTTTTGTATTTTCCGCGTACCTCAGTCCGCGCAAGCGCACGTACGAGTAGTGCTTTTCCTCATGCTTATTAGATAATTGCTTGTGAACACAACATGCTAGCTGCGTGCTTAACTTTGACAATGTGACAACCCAGTTTTTAGAAATTATCAAAAATACATTATTTTCATTATAGGACAATAGATGGCGCTGTTTCGTTTCTTGGTGTTCGTTTTATTTCTTCTTCACATGCTGATCATCGCCTGTGGTAGCCTGTGGTGCGTGCTACTGAGATATCATTACCGACGCTGTCAAAATAACAGGTTGCGATGAAACTACTTGCATTAGTGAAAGTGCAAATATATGCCAGAATTTCATGGTAAAGCTGTGAATTTCATGGGCACTATTGGCCCAGTTCGGGAGATCACTGCCGTCGCTGGCGAGTTTTATATCTTTCTAAGACAAAACATTCATTTGTGTGACGGACTGGAGTTTTGGCATGAGAGTTGTATGTATGAATTTCGCTATTGGATTGAAAGTCATCAGATGCGTATGTTTGTGAGTAATCAGACGTGCGTGTATGGGTGCACCACGTGCCTATGAATGTGTGTAACAGGCGCTTTTTCAGGTGAATTAGAGGTCCACAAGACCGACCAAGTGCGAGTCAGACTCGCGCACGAAGGGTTCCGTACGACAAAAAAATCATGTTGTTGCATGGGAGCCCCACTTAAATATTTATCTTATACTGCTTTTAGTAATTGTTGTTATAGCGGCAACAGAAACACATCACCTGTGAAAATTTCAACTGTCTAACTATCACGGTTCATGAGACCCCGCGACAGGCGGACGGACAGCGCGGAGTCTTAGTAATAGGGTCCCATTTTTTATCCTTTGGGTAATGAACCCTAAACAGCTGTATTTTGCGCCGATGCCTCTACAGGCTGAGCGAGTGCGCGTGTTGTGCATGTGTGTGCGTGCGTGGTACTCACTTTGGCGCCATATCATTATATCTGCGCGCGTGGTGTGCGTCGAGGGCCGGCGCGGGGGCGGGGCCGGCGCGCGCCTCGTCCCGCGCCCCGCCGCCCCGCCGCGCCGCGCGCCCGCCGCGCTTCTCGGCCTTGTAGGCGCTACGAGACGGCACACGTTAAACTCGAACCTCATAGAGCTTGCTAACTTTGTAAACAAGCCGCCATACTGAAATTGTCTCTGAATTACGAATTTACTAAGACTTTTACATACTACTCCTTTAAAAAAACTGAAGGAGTAAGTAAGAGTCTTGCCCATCACTACAGGTACTTCGATTTTTTTTTTGCATTAGAAAGGTTTTTTTTATACGACGAGAAAGGCAAACGAGCAACTGAGTCACCTGATGATAAGTGAACACCACTGCCCCTAGAAACCCGCTACCCCGGAGGATTTGCAGATGCGTTGCAAACCTAGAGAGCTAAGATGAAATGCCTCTTGTGCCTGTAATTACATCGGCTGTCTTACTCTCCACACAGGAACACAACAGTGCAAGCACTGCTGCTTAGCGGCAGGATTAGCGAGTAAGATGGTGGTAGCGATCCGGACCGACCTCGCGCAAGGTCCTACCGCCCGCAAAAGGTAAACAATCTTGACATATTTTTTTATTGAAAAACGGTTTTTAAAAATAAGTAACCGTTACGTATAAAATCATAACAATATAAATAATTAAGTTTCATTGTTATTTAATTGTTACCTGCTGTAGGTCCAGCGCAACTCACAGTGCGACTTCTATCTCGCGCGAGAACAACTGCCCGTCCATTTCTGTCGCTCAGAATGCAACGGGACGGGTAATATAATCTCGCGCGACAAACAAAGTCGCGGCCAGTCCTGCTAGCCCTACTGTTACTTAAGTTTAAAAAACGTTTTTCAATAAAAAGGCATGTCAAGATGGTTACCTTCTTTCTAATGCAAAGAAACGAAGTATAGTAAATTCATCATTCGCCACAGTTTACATAGTTAGCAAGTTTCATAGAAGACTTGACTACAACACTTGGAGCTGCCATGAAGACGTATCAGATATGTTCCGCGCTTGTTTGTACAGAATTGACAGATTGACAGAGCTAGACCGCGTCGAAATAGAAACATTCTTACCGACCAAAGCTATGAATATTTTTATTACTACTTAAAACTAAATATGCTCATTCGATTAAAACTCTTTGATTTTAACTTCAATTTCAGATATTGTAGACAGCAAAGAACATATCAGATAAGTCATAGTAATAGTATAAAATGCAGTCAACGGCGAAAGGGAACTTTCGACAAATGGCTAATATTTTATTCCACACACACTCATAAAAATTACATTACACCTAGGTCTTGAGGTCCCTTTCGTGGACTGCCAAATATAAGGTATACTGCACACGCGACACAAGCTTACGTGCGCTAAATGGGAAGGTAAAGCATGAGTCGACCGCACATTGCAGACAGTGCAGACCGGGTCTAAGTTTAGGCTTAGGTACCGTCGTCCAGCGTAAAGTTTGGTCCATCCTTTCTCCCTTGGTGAATTTCCATGAGAGAGAAAGAGACGGTACGAATTTCATGGTTCTTACGCTTGGCTATTGCCAGTCTGTACAAATGTTAGGACTCTAATCTCCGGATGGATCTGGACAGATTATAAATTGAATACGCTGTCGTGATCTCAGATATACAGTCAACAACAGAAGTAGCTAAGCAACCGAGGCGATTACAATGGGCTACACAAGCTCTTATGTCTATAACAAAAGAGCCGAGCTTAGATCATTGTGATCGCTTCGGTTACTTAGCTACTTCTGCTGCTGACTGTACAAGCAGTAAAAGGTGTAAATAACATTTTTTTCAAAGTTTCAACCATCTCATTGCACACAGAACCAACGCAGGCCTCGGTGGCTGAAGCTTTGTATTTTCCTCACACATTTCTCTGCCAATTTAGAGTCATGCTAACATAAGACACCATTATTAATATTTGCAATGTTTACAATGTGAAGTCCGAAAATAAATGAAATTGAAAGATTGTATAAGAAATTAATTAAATACCATTTTTGGGATGACAAGGTGTTATCATGCCTTTTAGTTTCGGTAAGTACTTCCAAATCAACACACATCTTTAGTACACGAAGAAACATGGAAAAGTTACTGACTTTGTAACATGTTGGCGCCATTATTTGGAAATTAATAATAATAAATTAATAGAGTAAGGGTCATGCCTAGGTTTTAGTATTCAAACATAGAACGGTAAGAAGGAAACTGTTAGCACACACACAAGCCGACACGCAACAAAACTGGACAGCGGGACAGTCCGCGGCGAGCAACCAGGACCACCGGTTGAACCAACCCAGGAGTGAGTTAAACAATATTATCTACACACATATCATAAGTCCTCTATAATGCGTTCAGAAACCGTAGAAAATGACCAGCATTGCAGCACGACGACGCCTTCGCCGCCAACCACCACGACCAGCAGTCAAGTAAGTCATTCTGCTCTTAATAAGCTTTAAACTACTATACAAGATCCATGTTTCTACGCAGTGCAGTAATCTCCCTGACACGCAACTCGGGAACTTTTTACAGCTGAGTTCAAAAAATGCACATACATCAGAACCAAATTCACACTTTACTGCCGTTTTATTTGTGCGAACTTCTTTATGCGATACTAGCTTATGCCCCGCCTTCGTGAAATATTTCAAAATGGGCAAATTCCTTATCCCGTGGGAATTTAGAAACTCCTTTCTTAGCACCACTAGGATAATCAAGGTATATGTTTGCCAAATTTCAAGTCTCCAGTGGTTTAGGCTGTGCGTTGTCTGTCAGTCATTCAGTCAGTCACGGTACTGTTTTAGATTAATATTAATAATGCAAATAACCTAGGACAGGGATTCTTAACCTCGGGGGCTGTGTTAAGCAGCAAAGGCGACGTGTGGCTTTAACATTAAAATAGTTTCATAACGAATTTCCCCAGATTATTATTACTTAGTAATTTTAAGTGAAAGATCAGGGAGGTGCAAAAGGTAGGAGGTTGGTAACATCTGCTCTGGGTGCTCGCCGCGAACGAATAGCAAGGCAAAGCGAGAGCGAGCGCTAAAGTGGATGGTTTACCGGCTGCCGCTCCGCTGGACGCCGGCCCTAACCGCCTCCACAAATCTTATCACTACTTAATATTAGAGAACAGTCAGGGGACTTCACCATCTTTACAATTGTCAGTTTCATATGACAACTCAAACTACATTTCTTTGACAATATGAAGCGCGCTAAAACAAAAGCTCTTCAAGTCAGCAGTTGACACCGAATTGTCATTGAAAAGTGACAGTTGTAAAGTTGGTGAAATAGGGGCCGGCTTTCCTGCTATTTAGCTAACTATAAAAAAAAGTTTATATAATTTATAAAAAGTTGCCAAATGCTGCCAGAATCGATTCAGCGATACTGTTGTCAAAAACAGCAGCAAAGTTTGTTCTTAGATTATTTTACCTTACAATTTACGTATAAATATCAAAAAACGTACAAACTAGCACACAACCATACACGACAGATATGTGGATACACTGCAACGGTACATGGGTACTGGGAGCTACATCAATTCACTGCATTGCACTTAGCATAAAATATGTTACTGATATTCCGTCAACACAGCGATAAGACTGTTAAAACTCGTCAATGTGTGAGTAACCTTTCATATCGTATATTTTACGCATACATATATGTAGGAAGTTCACTCATACATACATGAATATAATAATATGAACCTTCGACTATACTGTAAGGTACACAGAACGTGTAAGGTACAGATAAGGTATAGAGAGTGTAACAGTTTTATCGTACGTGTTACTTCGATATTATGACGAGACTATAAATCAACTTTCAGTTGTCACAAACTTACCTACTTAATACCTAATTAGCATAAGTTTAATACAAATTTTAATTCAATAATGTACCGTATGTGAGTATCAAAACTATTTGCAAAACGGTTCAAAACGTTACCTTACGATATACGAGCGCTACAGTATGGATATACAAATTTTATATGTACTAAAATTGTACCGGCGTTGCGATTTAGTTATTTTATGGTAGTTAAGAAATGTTCGTTCAAACATTTGACTGGTTTGTATAGTAATAGATTTCATCAAATGTTTGGTCAAACATTCGGTAACGTTACAGCGAGGCTTAAGCGGTTAACAAGGTAGCGTGTGGACGTATTGTGTTTTTGCAAGCGAAAGCATTTTGAATGAAAAATTACCCTACGATATAATAATAATTATTCTATTCGCCGTTCTGGCGTGAAACGTCAAACGTTCCGGAACAAGATGAAATAACGTTTAGATTCTAAAGAGTCAGAACACTGTTCCAAAATATTGATCGAAGATAACAAGTTTTTTTTTTTAATAAGTCAAAAACTTCAGGACTTTGGACGAGATTCGTTAATCACCAAACATAGCTTAACGTTATTCATTTCTTCCACACATGTTAAAATAAAGCCCTGTACACAGTGAATGAAAACAATTGGACAGAGTTGGAAAGACTCGTACGCGGTTATTGAGTATCTTGTACATCGAGCCTTATAGACAGCAAACGTCTAAAATTCACACCTAAGTATTCAGGCTACAATAAATTGGTCACTTTGTAAATTATAAAAATAACATTCAAAAATATTAAAATTTCAGGGATTTCATCAGAGCTAAAAATAATGATTAAAAATATTCGTTCCCCTCTGATTTCTAAAACACGCGTCTTTTCTTTCACAAATTGCAGTCAAAGCATCATCCACTTATTACTCGAGCGACTCTCTTAAAACTAAATCAATTTAGAATACGTGCCAAATTTAAAACAATTATAAGGCGTTTTAGCGTACAATTTTAACAATAACAGCCAAAAGGTCAAACTCTATACAAAATCTCGCGACTGAACTAAACGCATCCCCTGCCGCAAAAGCGAACGTGCGTTCGCCATATTTTCGGCTGTTGGCAGACATTCGCGGAGCACTGAACGCACGTGTGCGTTCGCGGCACCCAGCAGCCGTGAGAACAAGCTAGTCGGACTCGTGTATGCCGGACTCGTTGTCCTCGTCCTTGGCGTCGAGCCGCGTCTTGAGGTCGTCGATGAGCGCGGCGGGCGGCGGCAGCAGCGCGCACACCACGTCGCCGCCCGCCAGCAGCAGCTGCGTGCGCGAGGCCGGCGGCGAGCCCGCGGGCGGCGAGCCGGGCGGCGCGGGCGGCGCGGACGGCGGCGCCCGCCCCCGCCACTCCGCGATCTTGCCCTCGATGTCCAGCGTGCTCCGCTTCGACCCGCTACCGTGGTTATCACAACACTAGAGTTACTACGCGCTACCTCGACCGACCGTCACATGGGCCCTGACGAACATAATGGTAACCGAACAGAAAGAACTTAGGAGAAGGGTCCGTCGTCATGCGGCCGTGCGTTAGTGATACAGTCGACATGCTGTTTACGAATACATGCTGCTAGAGTTAAACTTTCTCGTTATTTTACAGTTACTTTATTACACGAAGCCTAAACCGTAGTTATTTACATTTTTAAACCTAGTGAAGGAGTAGATTTAAACCTAAACCAAAAAAAGCGTTTCGTTCATGCAGACGAGTGTGCACGCGGCTTTACAATATGCGGCGGCGATCACAGGCGCCGCCGCGCGCAGATTGGTCGGAGACGTTGTGAAGGCGCGCGCACACTAGCGGGGTTGCTGAAAACGAGGTGCTGAAGCTAGCGGAAGGGCGGGGCGCTAGGGTGTCCGTGGGGCACTTACTTGGCGAGGGGTACGTTATCGCGGTCCGCGAACGCGTCATACAAATACTCGCTGCAACAGACAACACACGGTCATCAGCGCGGCGCCGCGGCCCACAACGCTATGGTGTCAAGGGGAAACGCGAGCGCGACCGCTGAGCGTCCACGTGCTATACCTGTTGCCTCTCTCGATTTTAAGTTTAATATTTTTTTCCCAAACATGTGGCTACACAACTGTTATTTCTTATATATTTTTTATTTCCTATCTTGGTGTTCAAGTCTTAAGTTTACTTTACTATTTTCTGGTACATAACTCAAGGGAGGAAATGGTAACGTGCATACGATACAGCTGTTCGCGCCCGCGTTTCGTCTTAATTCCAGTAGCAATAAAACTGTCTAACTCCAAATAATTTCAAATGTGGGACGCTAGGGTTACGAGGGTCCGTTCACAACACGAGGGACATCGGTAGAGGATGAAACACGGCTAGATTTCAGGAACAGCAAATGAAAAAAAAATAGAAATATTTAAGAGTTGTGAACGCATCCTGGTCACGGCACCAATTGTGCCCGAGGAGCAAATATTTGTCAAAAGGGTCCGGGAAAAATAATGACATGAGCGCTTCTAAGCCTCTAAAAACAAAATCAAAATTCATCGATCGTCCTACATGTGTGCCTAGTGGTAAAAATCTTACAATAAATCTTAATACTTATAATATTGTACAGTAACTATACCTAATTATGATGGATGTCGATGGAAAACAAACAGAAGTAACAAAAATAAAAACAATTAAAAACATACTAGTAAATAGTCTAGCGCTAAATATTTACAGATTGCGATTCGTCTACGAGAAAGTTTGGTATACACTGCGGGTTACATTCGAGCAATACAGTGAGGTGCGCTCGCATACTGACTGACCGCAAGCAATGTACGACAACATGGAAGGAACACCGAGCAAGACTTGCCCGCTGGAGACGGATGGCACTCTCCAGGAGACAAGTGGCATCGTGCAAGCCGCTATGGGTCGAAGAGCATACGTCAATTTAATCTAGCATCGTGACACGCCAACACCGTTTTCTATGCTTAATAAAGGAGTAGAAAAGTGGGTTTTCAGTTGTACTTTTTTTTATCTAGGGTGGTGTTGGCGCGTCAGTGTGTAGGATACGTGAGCAGGTGTGTGTGTTACCGGAGGTCGCGTAGGGTCATCGCCACCAGCCGCGGCCCTTGCACATCGGCTCATACTCGCTGTTGACAACACCCCCACACGTTAACACCCCTAACTCCACGATTAAACAAACACTAACTTTAAACAATTTTGATCATTGCTCGTTTTTTCCACAAGTTGTACATATTCTGAGAGAACGCGGGGTTCGAACCCGCGCCGTCCGAGGTTGATGGCGGTGAGTGACCAACTGAACAAACAAGAACAACTTAAAAAACCTAAACGGCTACGTTTTAAATTGAAACAAGCGCAAGTCGGAGCCGTTGCATGCGCAGGTTTACATGCGTCGTATACACGGCGTACGAAGCGAGAGTAAAAAGTGTGTATTACATTTATAATAATAAAACAGCTGTGCGGTATCACCTGTCGTTGCACTTCGCTTTACGTTACACAGTGTGTGTCTGACAGTAGGCTCTCCGATCATAGCGTCGCGCCAGCGGCACGGCCGGGTTTAGCTCGCTCCGGTTAATATTAGGGCATAACAGTCCACTAAATACGGGGATGAGGGTGCACAACTAACCCAAACCAAGATAAACAAACATCGACAAACTCATACAAAACGGTTATCTCAAATCATACGCCGTAAAGGAAATCATACGAAATTAGTTAACGTAAACAACAAACAAATAAAGGGATTCATTCGCGTTATGATGCGAACGATTCCAAAACAATGATGAAAGATGAATGATGACTTACAGTTAGAGACCTGGTGACGGGTCACTTCGGGCAAACAATGGAAATCATTGAAGCTGAAATGAAAGGTGCATGCGCAAGGGAACCAAACTATGTCGATGGGCGGCCGTCCGTATACCGGTGCACTGGACACATTCAGATTCAATCATTTCGATGCATATCATACTGCAGGTCTAGACACTTTTGCACACTTAGCAGTAGCTATATGTAATTGTAAAACCATAGGAAAATACTCTGCAAAGTGTACTCGTTGCTTGACCCGCAGTATAGAGAAGTTTGGGAGAATTTGAGCACAATCAGTCGGTAAAATAAGTTGAACATCCAAAGGGATACATTTAAGTCGGATCAGTTTGAAATAGTTCAGTAGCCCTTAAGTTCAGCACAAAAAGGTTCTAAGGACTAATGCTAGTTTTATTTTAATTTGTCTTGCTTTGAATAAGACTTCATTTAAGAATATACTCCTTAGTATTGAGAACACTATGATATACTGACGGGAGAAGTAACACAAAAGCAAACAACTGTGATTTTTTTTTTTTGCTGAAGAGTTATTCATTTTACAGACTCCCTCAGAATTAAGGTTATCCCAAATCGGTCTTGACATTTGAATACAGATCTTTTCGTATCCAATTTGTTCATAAATTAAAATGTTTTTCTACGAATTATCAAAAAGAAAATACGATAAGTCAAAGTCAATTCTTAATGAAAGTGAGATAATTATGATGCCATAAAAAATAATCTGTAAGTAAAACTTTCAATATGAATTGACTCATGATACTTCATTATAAGTAGCTTAAAACTAAATTAAATGTTGTTTGTGTACACGTCATCAAAAATATCAGGTCAAATAAATCAGCAAAAGCGGGTAATTTGGTTTAACTGACTGTTTTATTAACAGTGAAAATGACAATACGAAGGTTTACCCTTTTTGGCAACAAGTGATCTGATATTCTGGACTGACCGACCTGATTGAGGGTCAGTTTGTCTGTCATAGGGCTAGCGGCGAGTCAAAATTCTTCTAAGAAATGATCACAGGCAGTGAAAAAAAAATTTCGGCACATTTTTATCGCTCTAGCTTTCGGCTCGGACGCGAATTCCGTAATTTAAAGCATTCTTCATTCTACCGCTGCACTGTACCGATAGCTCGATGAATTCTATACGTCGTACTGAACGGACGTACAGGGCAAAGCTAATAGCAATGGCTAGGCCCTGACAAAACGATTTTTTTTTTAAATATCGTACTTTAAAAAAAACATTCCGACGAATTGAGAACCTCCTCCTTCTTTGAAGTCGGTTAAAAATTGCCTCGCTATACAGGCCCCTATTTAACCAACGTTACAAATGTCAGTTTACAATGACAATTCAGTGTCAGACATAATGAAAACGGGATATTGACCGCGATTACCTTATAGGTTTGATGAGCTCTATAAGGTAATCGCGGTTAATATCCCGTTTTCATTATGTCTAATGCAATTAACCGCGAATCATTTAAAACTGTTAATTCGGTGTCAATTGCCGACTTGTAGAGTATTTTGTTTTGGCTCGCTTCATATTGGCAAGGAAATGTAGATCAAATTGTCATTGTAAAGTTGGTGAAATGGGGGCCAGAGCACTAGCCACATGGCAGGTGTGTCAGTGTAGGCGTGCGTCGCGTGCGGGTGCGGCAGAGGGCAGTACGTACGCCTCGACGAGCGGGCCGGGGTAGGGGTCGACGTGCAGGTAGAGACGCGACAGCCGCGCCGCCGCCACCAGCAGCGGCACGAACAGCACCAGGCACCATGACACCGCCATCCAGTACCCGTTCTGCGGGGGGGACTCAGCTCTGTACATTGCGGGGCCGTTGGCTTAAAGAGTTCTAAGGGACCGATCGCGCGCCGCAGTGTAAGTTAAGAAAAGGGAGCGTTAATTAATCACGTGACGTTTATTAGCAACTTTTTACCCACCGCGGTAAGTGGTGAGGATTTAGACTAACCAAAAGTTTTTGGTAATTAAGAATGTTTTCTTTAAAAACAGGTATAATCTAATTTAATTAAAAAAATATATAATACAAGTGATAACTCACTATCTCGTGTGTCGTGAAGTGGTGTAGAAACCATACGGATATAAAAAACACTAGAATTACCGTTCTTAAGTAAATGCACATTTTAAAAACCCATACTTGACGACTCATGCCGTCCTCGCTGAGCGGGATAGTTGGATGGTTCGACCGAACTTTGTCGAGAAATGCCGAGTACAGCCACCGCGTGTCGCCGCTCATTGGCGAGCTGCGATTTTCGATGTGCGTCGTAGTTGTGCGTGTTATAAGTTCATATTTTCGTGCGTCGATGTATAGGCGTTATGCTTCCATATCGGTCCAGCATCTGCCTGGAGAGTTACTGTGTGCACTGACCGTGGGCATCAGCATCTTCTTGCAGGCGGCGTCGCGCGTGGCGTTGAACGCGTTGGAGAGCGGGCCGCAGCGGCCCACGTCGCGCCGCGCCGCCGTGATCACCAGCGCCAGGTACTCGTCCAGCATCTGCGCCACCACGCTCGCGAAGTCGCGCGTCATCTGCAACAGAGGGGGCGAAGTGGCCACTGCTAACCGAGAGGGTAACTATTTTACAAACGCGACAGGCAACAGGCGACAATGACAAATCGGTATACGTCATATGCCTTTGTGTCGCAGGGTTTATGACTCACGTTCTGTATGAGGTCGGGTCCCTGCGTGTTGAGGAACACCTCTGCCTGCGTCGTCTCGTGGATGAGGTAACGGATGGCGTCGTTGAACGAGGAGTGGTTAAAGCGCAGGCCGTCGCGCAGGTTCATTGCGGTTATCTGCGGGAGACGAAGGGTTAGCACTGGGATCCTGGTCACGGCACCAAATTGTGGAAAACTTGGCAAGCTATGGAATTTCCATAAAATTGGTTAAAGCCTTGATTTCAAAGCTTTAACCAATAAAGAGATTTGTATTTGAACACAAATTAAGTAGCGAAAATTTGAGAATTTCCACGAGAAGAACATCACCAAAAATAAAGTTTAACAATAACCACGTCACACCATTAAACTAGAACTACCTTGGATATTAACCTTATCGCCAAATGCATCTAAATTTGGTTAAAACTACATATGCCATAATCAGGTTTTTTATTAAATTTAATGACGTCAAATGGCTCTTTTAAAAATGAACTAGCTTATGCACCACGGCTTTGCCCACGTTTAGGCTGTGCGTTGTCTGTCAGTCAGTCACGGTACTGTTTTATAGGTATGGATAACAAAACTGCGTATGTGTACATTGAGCTGGCGGGTGTGTTCGAGCATGGGCGTGACGATGTCGGCGTGGTAGGCGGTGAGCATGGCGGCGGCGTCGCGCAGCTCCATGGACACGCGCGCGAAGCCGGGCCGCGTCACCAGCGAGCCGGCCGTGGCCTCCAGCTGCGCCGACAGGCTGTCCAGCGACAGGTTCGTCATGTTCGTCTCCAGCTGGGAACGATGTCGTCACTAGGTTAGATTACACTGTGGAAGTGAGCTGAACCGAGTTCTCGTGATTCAAAAACTAAAGAAGCACGTTAATTAATAGGCTAGGTTTTTTACCATACAATGACTGTCACGGCTTTGGACACCGTACTTATTAGAGATATCCTGGCCGACCATAAAGCAGACAGACGGAAGGTGCCTTTGACTCTTTTTATCTATGCACTACAATTTTTCTGCCACTTTCTGAGGAGGACGAGAAACACATACATACAGCTCACGTCCACGCTCCTGTCACAATTTGTTACGTTCCTACAAACGCACACAAATGCTAAAGACACGCATACAATCAGCAGACTCTGATAATTTATATCAGACTTGATGTTAGAGATTTGGCAGAGGGAAAATCGCGCGTTAACATCTCCATTTGACGACCGGATGGGCCTAGTGGTTAGTGACCCTGACTATGAAGCCTGAGATCCCGGATTCGAATCCCGGTCGGGGCAAATGCTTGTATGATGAATACGAATGTTTGTTCTCGGGTCTTGGATGTTTGATATGTACATAAGTATGTTTATCCGTTGTCTAGTACCCATAGGACAGGCTTTGCCTAGTTTGGGACTAGGTCAATTGGTGTCAATTTGTCCCATGATACTCATTATTTATTTATATTTATTCCTTTTCTGCTCCAAGGGGCGGACACACATAAGAGCGCCTATTATTTTACTAGGCGGGCTTACGACTCCGGCAAGGCAGCAAGGAGCCGGCCAGCAGTGGACGGGATGCCGCTCCAGCGAAGTACTCACGGCGTGCAGGATCCTGTCGAAGTCGAAGTCGGACAGGCCGCTGCGCGCGAGGCGCTCCAGCTTGTCACGCGCGCGCGGCCTGAGGATGCGCAGCGCGCCGGCGGCCGGGAACAGGGGCCGCAGCGCCGCCGCGCGCCGCGACACCGCGCCCGCCACCGACGCGCGCAGCGCCTGCAGGTCGTACAGCCGGTCCAGCTCCAGCGTCTGCACGGTGCCCAACGCCACATACTTACTTTAGGACACGTAACACTGGGAAACTATAGCTGTCTGGGAACCGAACCCAGCTCTCTGACGTTCCGTGTCGCGAGCAATACCCGTACGCAATAGCAAGCGATTAGCAATGTCGATTTTTTTCCTATTTATTAAATAGCATCAACATAAAAACAAAGAAAAACAACCCATACACACCTATTCCTATTTAGTCCTGGATCAATTATATTTCAAACAACTTAACACAAATTGTAGAATAATGCAGACGTAAATTCGAGTTAGTTGTGTGAAATAGTTTAACTACGAACGGAGAGAGAGATGCTAAATCAAGTTTAAACTGCCTAGGGCTCTGGTATTCAGTTTAATCATGGTTCAGTTGCGAAAATATCTAAAAGAGTAGGATCAAATCTTTCGTCACCAATAAAACAAACTTATTTATTACAAAGCACTTTGTCTTCAAAATATACAAAGTGCGGCTTGCCTCCATGAGCGAATGATTCCGGTGGCAGTAACTCAACACTCGCGACATGTTGAAGTCGGGGTCGCGACGCTCGTTAAACATCGTCCTCTCCAGATCCACTATCTTCTCCAGATCATCGAACAGACGGTTTCCTTGTGGCTCACTGCGAACAACAAGACAAATTAAATGCTCCATGATTATAGGAAACAACAAAAAATTTACTAAAAATTTACTTACTTTACAACAAAAATTTACTAAAGAATTAGATCAAATAAAGAAAAAACGAGACTTACGTCAGAGGATCGCAGATGAAACGTTGCGAGGCTACACCGACCAAGAAGTAAACCACCAGTACGATCGCTGAGATGCCTCCCACTACGAACATCACGCCCATTCCACTGGAAGAAATACATTTAGGTAAATAACGTGTCCAGAAAGCCCTATGTACCTGATACGAGATAGGGGTCAATCACTGGTCCATTTATAGTAACAAAAAAAAGTGGAAATGACCTTGTATCAAGAATTTTGTCATCAGAACAAAGCAGCAATAAATAAAATTTTCTATCATACTTCGTTATGGCCTTGAAGAAAATTACTCGTTCATGACAAAAATATTACGTTACCAAATCGTAACAGTCCTGGTCACGGCACCAATGTGCCGCGCACTCACCAGAGCAGGCAGCGCGAGCCAGCACCCTTGTTGCAGCAGTCGCTGGCGCCGTACACGTCGGGCCGCTTGCCGCACACGCCGCACACCAGGCCCCACGCCATCAGACATGTGATCTGGTAAACAGATGAAGAAACTCACTAGTTCGTCTTGAGCGGCTTTATATGGAACTCTTAAACAAGTTATTTTTTGTCTATCGCTTAGTATTTTGAGCAAGTTATGCGATCGTGTTCAGCAATCCATTATGATCATATTGTTGAGTGCACGTGAATAACAATGTTATTTTATGCCAGAACAAATAAGGAAATGTGAGACCAGTCTATGTCTAGCATTCGACGTGTTCGAAGTTAGAAGTTTTTTGCGGCGCATTCTTCTTGGCAATCATGGTATTTCCGAAACCGCTGGTAGACTCAAAAAAATTACGTGTAAAAGAGCATTCAATTGTCTATTTACTGAATAAAAATTTGAATTTGAATTTGAAAAGATAATGGACGTGTGGTAGTTACCAGTAGCAGCGAGGCGGCGGCGGCGCGTGTGGCGTGGCGGCGGTACGGGCCGTACTGCGCGTACCACTCCTGCAGCGTGTCAGCAGCCGAGTTCTGTTGCTTTAGCTTCTCGCTGGCGTTGCCTGCTTGGGCAGTGATCTCGTCTGCCACAGCGGCCAGACGACGACCTGGGAAGTGGATGGTTATTATGATCTCGCAGGAGATAAACGTGCTTAGGAGGGGCTGGACGTATTCACATAAGCTGATAATGTAATCGGGTGGACGCGAGTGGCAGACGTGCAATCACAACCATAATGCACTTATGACAGGAGATTCATTTGGGCTTGTTTTGGCATTTGTGTGTCGGATGGATAAACTTCACGTTCTTCTTTCGGACTTTGGTGGTTAGGAAAAACATCAGCTCTCTAGTGGAGTGGTGTGGTGTACCGGTGGCGGCGACGGCGTCCTGCACGGCCGGGATGTGCTGCTCGACGGAGCGCTGGATGCCGCGCTGGATGCCGGCGAACACCTGCTGGCCCTCCGCCACCTCGGCCTTGATGTTGCTGTCCAGCAGGGCCGTCACGTTGTTCAGCAGATCCGTCACGTCCGGCATCTGCGACGCGCAGACCCACACGATCAAGTAGAAAAATTATTAGATTTGACAGAGCAAAATTTTAAAACCGAAACGTACTTACCGTTGGAAAATATTTATCAAGCATCTGATCCGTAAGCAACGTGGAATAAACAAAGAATAGTTACAAATTTTTTCATCAGATCATCGCCTATTTGGATCGGAAATCATCACCATATTTTTTTTTATACGACATGGAAGGCAAACGAGCAAGTGGGTCACCTGATGGCAAGTGATCACCACTGCCCATAGACAATTAGACACCCCCAACCCCGGGGGGTTTGCAGATGCGTTGCTAACCTAGAGAGCTAAGATGAAATGCCTCTTGCTTGTGCCCGTAATTACACCGGCTGTCTTACTCTCCACACCGGAACACAACAGTGCAAGCACTGCTGCTTGGCGGTAGGATTAGCGAGTAAGATGGTGGTAGCGATCCGGACAGACTTCGCACAAGGTCCTACCACCCGCAAATCATCATCATCATCATATTGATATGCTTACATAGCATAATTAACATAATCCGAAAGTATTTTTGCCACTGTCTCACCGATTTCCTGATATTCCTTGAAAGCACTGCTGGATTGAGCACTGACCTGGCTGTACTGTATGTCGGTGTCGAGCTGCCCGATCTTGTACTTCTCCTGCAGGCGCAAGCACTGCGGCTGCTCGCACTTGGCCAGCGTCTGCAGCAGCTGCGACTTCACTTTGCGGAGCCCTGCAATATTACTGACTTGAAGAACTTGACTCTCGGCCACACCGTTGGAAGATGGGTGATAAGGCTCCAACTGTAAGCCTTATTGAAGCAAGGCGTTTAATGTATCGCTTGTAGACTGCACCAACGTCTAATATTTCCTGGTTAAGCAAAGTGTTAGAAAAAAAGTTAATTGAAGTGTTTATGGAACTAAAGGGTGCGCATATATTGAGGAAATCAGTAGAAGTCCAAGCTTCGTCCAGCTTCCTTGTAATAATGTGATGGTCAATTCTGCTAATTTTCACTTAGTTCCGCCTCAATGGAAACGCACTCAAAGACGACAGAAGTCTCACGTTAATAGAAGCAATATCTGGTGCAGGTACAGATGCCAACCCTGCCTTATTTACGTTTCGTCTGGCTATTATCATGTTTCGTTTGCACTTTAGTGTAGGTTGCGTACGCACCGGTGTTGAGGCGCTCGGCGTTGTAGCGCAGCACGGAGGTGACGTTGTGCACGGTGCGCAGGTCGGCCTGCACGGCGTCCAGCTGCTGCACCATCTTGTTGAGCGTCGTCACCGACACCGCGCGCGAGAACTCGCCCAGGTGCACGGACACCGTCAGCCCGCTACCTGCACCACGAACAAACAGGTGTGAACCTCACTAATTATAGCCATACCGGACTGTACTCCGAAATATTTCCACGCCAATGCTGACAGAATATGCTGAACTAACACATTTACCACCATATGCTTTGAAATAAATGATTGATTGATTGACTGTAAATTATCGGAGGCCAAGAATGCCAGCCGTAAAAAAACAAACGCTCGATACCGTTGGCCAAGCCTTTGTAAAGCAGCTTGTCGGAAAGTCAAAGAAAGATTTCATCAAATTCATGCCAATGCAATAAATAAATCCTACTAAACATTACTCTACCTCTACCCCGTCATCTAGTGGGACAATGGGACCCAATTTGCCTAGCTAGCACTTGCACTTACTAGTGAGCAGCGCGTCGAGTTTCCGCTCGAGCTCTTTGTAGTTGACAACGAGCAGCCAGCGCATGTGCGCCTGCGTGGCGTTGAGGAAGGCCCGCGCGTCCTTCAGCCCGGCGCGCAGCGCGCCCGGCGCCTCGCTCGCGCTGCGCTCCAGCTGCTCGTCCGTCGCAAACGCGCACACCACGCCGAACCTGCCAACGCGACTCCCTTGGTGTCAGTGTCAACAGAAGCGTAACTGAATACACGCAAATTCCTCAGACGAAACAAATGCAACACGAAATCATCTTCTCGATTGGTGGACTGTCAATGTCAACAAACAAATTACTATTACAACAACGATATGATACTGTACACACAGGTAGACGTAGGCAGCGTACACAGAACGTCTTTTTTCATCTTCAGCTACTAACCACAAAAACGCGTTCAATAAATAGAGGATAGTGTTTGGAATGAATTTAGAATTGAAAGATTACCACTTTGGAAAAATGTATACGTGTGTTACGTGCTTTTCCACCAGAACGGCACGCAACGTAGAATACGCAGATGTGATTTGCCATCAAATTATCATACAATTTAAGACTCTAGCGTACCGTAGCGCGTGGAAATTGTATTTAAGACTGATGCGTGTCTCTGATTAAGATGTACTCACAGGAAGAGCGTGAGCAGGGCAATGAGCAAGATGGCGAGCAGCCCCTTCAGGCAGGCGTCGTATTTGCGATCAAAGGGACGTCGCCGCCGCCCCGCTCGGCACCAGTAGCAGCAGCACCAGAACAACCTGAAAATTACAACAAGATATATTATCAACAAGATGTGTTGGAGACAGTACAGATGCTAGGAATTCTGTAACCAGTTAGATGCCTTCAATTCGAAGTTCAAAAACTTTTCAAACTTGTTAACTGACGCGAAACAAACATGCAAGCGGGAAAGGGCGTTGACGAGACTTCAACGGACGGTTGGTAACGCTCGTACATGGCTGAGACTCGTAAGTTATGGGCGTGGTAAAAGACGAATGAAACACGTCGAAGTCCCGCCAGCGACGCCCAGTTTTGGCGGCTTTTTAGAGTAAGCCGTAAAGTCCATGAAGGTCCGAGGTCTCTAAGATGTTTCGCTATATTTTTCCTAGATGATTGATGATTGTAAAGCCAAGCTAGATAGTAACTGTAACCTGCAAGTGTCCCTTGCTTTTATCCGCCATTATGGCAGTTTACACTGTGAGTGGACCGGCTCCGACCGCGAGTTAAACGGAGTCCTTACGCAGCACGCTCCGCTGGCAGTCATATTATTGGCGCTTTTGGGCTTGAAACCGACGTCTCGATCATCAGGACACAATTTTGACAATTTTCGTAATACTCGTAAGACTTGTGACAGAGAAGGGGGGGAGGGGTATTGGAAATTGCCAAAACCGGTATGACGTAACTTATGGTTATGGGTAGCCCCTTATAGCAACTTGAAGTGTCTCAACTTTGAGGGTTTAAGTACTGACCCAGCGAGCGGCAGCGCGGGCGCCAGCAGCGCGGCGACCACGAGCAGCGCCGCGGGCCCCGCGTAGTGCGCGAGCAGCACGCGCCAGTTCTCGCGCGCGCTCGCGAACTCCACGTGCCCGTCGGAGACAGACACTATCCCTGTAATAATAAACATATTCAGGGTGAATTATTGAATATATAAAGGAAACGAACAGAAGAATTTAGATAATTTATCAGTGTCAGCGTTTAGTTTAGTGGTGGTGGTGATAGTTAAGTCTGTGTGGCATGTGTTGATTAGTGTAGCAGTAGAGGCGGAGGTGTTGGCTGGAAACATACATTTGCCGCACAGATATAACTATTCATCACTTGTCTTGTGGTCGAGGGTGAGCAAAGTAATTATTTTAGTTCATAGAAGAATTTAGTGCAGCGGAGACTATGGAAATGTCATTGGTTAATTCTGCACACGGCTTCTTTCCATTCTGTCACGCCGGAACCGCAGCGGTAGTAAATATTAACATTGGCAAGAAATGCAGCGTTTTTCACGGCTATGCAAGCCAATGCGAGAGCCGCATGTACTTACATGTAAAGCAGTATAAAATGAACAAGAACAGTTTTGCTCTAAACAATATAACACGATAGTGTACTAAGATAAGAGGGAGCTGTTTTTGTACCAATAACTATTTCGGAATCGTAATAAATGCATAGCTAAAGCCCGCTAAAGAAACATTTCTAAAGGAATACAAGAGAACTCAACTAAATATCACCGACAGATAGTCAATTAATCAATAATCAGCGTTAATCAACCTGAGTTATTAGACTGAAAGTAAAATATTTTAGATCGCTGTTTGTATATAGATGTTTATCTGAGTCGCGCATTATCTATGCTGCTTCCAATCAGAGCGTTATCCATAAATAGGCATTTTGTTAGTGAAAGTCAAGCTAACCGCTAATATCAAGGATAAGATAAAAAAACTGTTATGTTTTATGTAGGACACCGGTTAAATATGATAATACCTCATTGACAACAGCGCGGCTGGAAATCCCAGACAGCGTCAAATAAATTATTTTCCATGTCAAGTTCCAGTGTGTGGGAATACACAAGTCAAACTGTTACTGAACTCACTGACTATAACAACATCATATTTTAAAAGTAACCTCCAACTAATTAGCATTGTTTCATACGCAAACCAAATAGGTACAGTTTCAATTTGTCTGACGGAACCCATTCTCACTAAAATAAGTAAGTTTTCTGTTAAAAAAATATTTTTTAAGGTATAGGCCGCGCGATGAATTAAGATCGCTCGGCGAAACTGGTGGGGGCAATTTGGCGCATCTGTACAATTGCGCACAAAATTGTTAAGTTCTGAGTGTATTTCTTTGAAATATATTTTTCTTATTTCGCATTTTTTTGTACCTTTAGTCACCTAACATATAACACTCGTTTTTGCTTGTGACTTATTTTGCTAGTATGTTTATTCAGAATCTTGGTAGTATTTTTTACGTGCTTTTAATTACCCATGATTTAATTAGTTTCCTTTTTAACATAACAATTCACGTAGTAAACCATTTTTCTGGTTTGCCATGTTCAAACTTTATATTTGGGCATTTTTTTCACTAACTACGACATCATAACGTACTTACTACTAATACAGTAAAACAATCCGTGCGCAACAGTACTCAAGAGACACGTGACGCGTGAACGAAGCGAGGGAGGGGAAGAACGACTTGATCTACCAATAACGTGTCGGCGCCAGCGCGCACCCTCCCCTCACCCCTCTGCGCAACCAAATAGACCTAAGAATTGACTTCTGCGCATCTCCCTTCCACTTTTCATAAGCGATCTTAATTCGCCGCGCGACCTATACCTATCATTTCATTTGGCTAAAATACTTTTACCAAACTGATTCAAATCCTTTTTTCCGAAGCTGTCAATATTTCAGGATTTATTTTAGGGCCATCTCATAGAACCCTAGGTTAGGTTTGTTTTATAAAAATCCTGAAATATCTACAGTTTCGGGAAAAAAGAATTTTGACCAAATAAATCAGTTCGGCAAACATTAGTGATCCAATGTTTAGTACAAATCTTTTTTGACGGCTGTACTGAACTGACAGACTGAAAGCCCCGTAACATCAAAACACAACAACCCAAGCATAAAGTAACTATAAGTACCTACAAACAGTAACAAAATAACTAGTAACAGTTAACTACTTAATACCCCAGCTATCTCGAGTCTCCAATTGCATCTCATCAGGCGAGACAGTTCCGGGGAGAGGATAGTAAACCCTGCATTAAAGGGTTAAGGTTCTTTGTTGTATGTGGAGCTGGGTTTATTGGGCAGTGTCCCGTTTTAGCAATTATTCGGTGTATCGGACAACGCGAGTGCTGTTCGTAGTTCGTAGGGACTTTTTGTTGCAGAGGCCCGAGTACGAATATTCGAATCCTGCGTAACGTAATCGAGTAGTAATGTTATTGAGAAATTTGTATGACGTTTGGAACAGCGCCCGCCCGTGAGCGTATTTGGAACTAAAATTTTGTATGAGGTTTTTCGATTTCGATACGATAACGTAACGTTACGCAGGATTCGAAAACTCATGCTCGGCCTACAGTAATAGTTAAGTAGATCGATACACGGTGTTAATCACCAGCCTATTAACATGTCCCACTGTTGGGCATATGAATATGAATGAGAGGACTTGGGCTATAGTTCCCATCCCACGCGGCATCCTAGGGCGGATTGAGTACTCACACACACGATTGAATTGCTTCGCAGCTGTGTGCTGGTTTCCTCGCGATGTTTTCCTTCACCGAAACAAGCTCACGATAAAGTAATTGATTGAACCGAACGTTGCTTTGCGAAGGTAAGTACTTACATATATTCATGAGCTAAAAACAATTCATTTGCTCACCCGCGACCACACGCTTCTAGCTATTAACAGTGACATTACGAGATTTATGAGACATAATCCTTTATACCATTTTCCTAGAATAAACTAAGTAGCAGAATTAAATAAATTGTTTGTTTGTCCTGTGTGGCTTCACTTATCGCGACGCCACAACCACAGCTCAAATATGAAAATAACACCATTAAAAATTCGAACCTAGGGATTTGTTTTCTTATTGCTTCACTGCCGGTTTGACGCTTTCATTTGCTAATAACTAATAAACTTTTTCCGTTAAAACCCGATCAAAATTTTAATTTTCAAAGCCCTCGTGTTAAAACTTACACATAGCTAAATCATTATATGTCGTTTTCATAATGACTCCGACACTTGCATACCTGCTTATTATTATCTCTGACGTCACGACACCAACGCGGTAGCTAATACGAAATTTCGCCAGTCATCTCAACCGGCTCGTTGGTCTAGGGGTATGATTTTCGCTTAGGGTGCGAGAGGTCCCGGGTTCAAATCCCGGACGAGCCCAATAACTTTTTGTTTTTTGTATTTTTTTTTATTAAGAAAAAAGTTATTTTTTCTTAAGAATGACTAATAATTTACAAGAAATTGTTGTTATGGCCTCAATATGCTTCATATTGTTTTGTTTTCTTGATATTATGGTTGCCCGGTAGAGATCGCTCTGTAATGTCGCCCATTTTGCTACTTTATATTTTCTTTATACCTACCTATTTTCTGTTTTGTTATGTGGTCCTCATAAAGACTTCCTGTACTGTATTTGTATTGTCGTAGATAGAAGGCTGGATGGCGAATAAGCACCGAATGAGACGGGGTCAACGCACTGTCAACTGTCACGCCTCGAAGAAACAGTTCAAGAAACTGAAACGGCATCCCCGTTACAAAATCACGAAGTGCGTACTGCGTAGTTGCGTAGTACATAAATGGATTTTTGCTCAAACAATTTGATGTATGGCCTTACATGGATCTAGAATGCGAATAATAATAAATTAATGAAGTGGTTCTCACATTGACCCAGTGGCCAGGTGATCGGGCACGTAACTGTAAATCTCGGCTAATTGATGAAGCTCATTGAGGCCAGTCAAGGCTGCCCACGATTTATTGGACAAGAGGAAATGATAGGCGCGTCACTAATTGGATGGACGTTGTATTACAATAAAATTGTAGCTAAGTATAGCTAGCAATAATAACTAAAACTGAGTTTTATTTCTTATTTTCTGTCAAATCTATACAGGTACGGTTTGCATTTAAAAGAAATCACGATTAATATGAAAAGTAGAAAAACCCCCGACATTGTCATTTCAAAGTTCAATATTTCAAAAACGGGTGAACCGATTTTAATGAAACTAGGCTAAGAACTATATCGATTACTCTAGCTATCGATTAAAAAAAATCACATCTAAATAGGTCCATCCGTTTGGGAGCTATGATGCCACAGCCAGACACACAGGTCAAACTTATAACGCCCCTCTTTTTTGTCGTGGGTTAAAAAGAATATTTCTTCGCTATTTTCAATGAAGCAAGTTTTGCCTTGACCTTGTCTTTGTTAAAATATATTAATTAACCTACTATCGATATGATTCGGGCGATGACAAGTGATATTGCTGTTGATAATGTCAATACTCGTAATTACAAAGCAAAATACTGACAACGTATTAATAAACGGATGATTCATTTGTTTAATTACGATAGATACCTATGTCTATTTCGTAAATAAAATAAGATGTTTGTTCAATAAACTAACTCCTAAACCAATCTGTCTTAATTATAGAGCATTTTACAAGACTTTACAAAAATATAAAAATACATTTATACAAGAAACATTGAAGAAATCATTAAACAGAACAAAAGAACGTTCGCAAAAAACTTCAGCACCGAAAATTGCGTGCGCTTCTAGTGAGTCAAGGAAACCACACAATAAAAGACCCATTCCACTTCCATACAATCAAGATTGTAATGCGCATGCTCAAGTCAGAAGTAACTTAGTTGGGAAGATAACAGAAACTTAGATTTAGATTATTTATTGTATCTTGTTTTTATGTACGAAAACATTCAACACATTTAGACTCGTAAAAACTTCAACATTTATCGTGATGATAAAATGATACTTGACAACTTGACGCTTACAATGGCAAAGATTCTACAAATAATGTTTAAAAGTTTTCAATCTGAGATAATCCCTTCGTTACCGAAAGAACAAAGAAAAGACCAATCGCAGCCGAAAGCTTAAAAGATAATTAACAACAGATCCGAGATTCTCAAAACAAATTACATTCAGAAATAGAAAACGAGCGTGACATCATAATCGCAACGGTCACTCGATTGAAATTACAATAAACCGGACCTATTAATAGAAAAAAACATCGAGTCATTCAACGCTCTGCAATTTCACGAGTTATTGAACGGCCAATAAAAACGGCTGCGTGAAAATGCTAAAGCGAAACAAACGAATTTAATTGATGAAGACCTCTCAGCCGACCTAGAAACTGGAACTCGGTGCAAAGAGGGCAAAGCCATCTTTGCTAAAGTAAAGTTCGTGTTAATCGAGAATTTGAACATGACGATTCGTCGACCTTACTTTTGTGACCGGATAACATAAAATAATGATTAACAATTAACCTTGATTATACAATATAGTTACAATAAAAGCAATTTACAATTACATTAAATCCGAGCTAAAACTAATTAAACTAAATTACAATAATGTTTAGTAAAAACACACTTATAACTATGTTATTCACATAGACAATTATAAATAAAACCCCAAAGCGACACATAAAAGAACGTAAAACACTAAAAAACTAAAAACCACCACCCACCCGGCTCAAACGTGCTCATCACGCCAGCAGCATTGCCCCGCTGTATGGCTAGCGCGATCTGCTGAACCAGGTACGACCCGGAGCGGGGGTCGCAGCCCCTATCCCGCCAACCAACCACCAACCAACCAACCAACTCCCACACCAAAGACTTGGCCTCCATGCCCCAGGGGCCAGCCGTCTCGACCGCAAACGGCACGAAGTCGTACGTCGGTTCCAAGGCCGAGTATTTAAGGTGCTTAGCCCGCGCGGCATTTTCAGCCGCGGATCCAGCTGACCTCGACGTGTAACTCAAGTGAGATGGTGCAAAGGTACTCACACACGTCGCATCCCACAAGAGACAACGCCCTCTCTGCCAAGGAACCAAGGTCAGCCCATCAGGCCAAGAGCCGTCACTACGGCTTAACCCAGGAGGCTCCAACATGCACGGCACATTAGCAGCCACCATCGCTCTGTGAATAAGGGCATTGATCGAGTAATGCCTCGAGAACCGCCCAGCACATCTTTGACAGCTGAGGCCGTGGTGGCCATCCTGTTCCACCATCACCCCACATACGCAACGGTGCCGCTCGCACACTTTGCAACCTAATCTTAGAGCAACGGCTATTCGAAGAGAGTCGTTGTCAAGCAAAGTGCCAAGGTGACATGACAATTAACCTATAAATGGTAACATGTTCACAAACCTACAACAAGTGAATACACTTGTTGTAGGTTTGTAGGTTGTAGTGAGTAATAACTCACTAGATAGAGAGCGACTAGATAGAGGCACATATCGAGGTGACATTCGACAAAGCAAATGAACATGGAGTTACACGCTGCGTGTATTGTACCTCTTGTTTCTAGGTTTATAACGACTGCAGTGCAAAGCACAAGAAGAAATTAAAGGTCACTAGTCTAAGATTCGACTAAGGTGTGAAGTCTGAACTCATCAACCATTTCGACTAGCAATCACAGATATCTTAATAGTTTTGGGCGAGCATCGAGTAACGCAGCCATCAGGCAGCACAGCGAAGCAACGAGCCGCGTAAACCGGCGCAGTAATTTCGAGGACCTTGGCCGTGCCGCGTCACGCACCGGAGAGTGCTGATGTAGCGATTGCGACACGTCACGGTGCTTCCACTCACGCCGCCACGGCACCAGGTTTGGAGTCAACAGCCAACAAACAAGGTCTGGGACTAATAGGAGATCCGATTTAAAGTGCATATACTAAACAAGGCATATACTAAAGCAGAATTACGACTATAACGCAAAGAATTTATTGGAATCAATACAAGACATGAGTCAATCAATGATATTGCACATAAACAGGAAACTCTGTTACTACCGCGCCAGAGCTGAAGATTCATAAAAGACCCAATTGACCACTGCTGGCCACATAGCTACGACACGAAACACAGGCGGTTTTTTTTTCGAATATTGGCAAAATTTCAAGTGGCTAAGAATCAGTGAAATATTCGTAAATTTTATGAAGCCCAAAAGGGTGGTTTGAACACTGCCATTGGTGGCTGCTGAAGTTGTAACATAGTGCTTTGTACATTAATTGAGCCCTGTCGAGCCATCGGATTAAATGTATCGATAGCGAATTAATCCTTGATCCAATTAAAGGCTTTGGAAAACTTTAGATGCCTTGAATGGCTTGGCCGAATTAGATTGTGATAATGATAATCCTCTACCAGAAGTTGACGATATACCTAACTAGATGAAAGACACAATTGTAAAATCTGTGCTGTGTTGGACTTCCTTGATGTTGTCGTTTTCGGTTTTACATACATTGCAGTCCGGTTGTGTGTAGCCACGAAGGTCACCAACTTGAATGTACATAGTATGGTATGAGTGGGTTTTTTTTGTCAAGAAACGGTAATATGGAAAAATTTATACCTCGACGAAACATAAGGATACTGAAGGATTGGTAGTAACAGTTTACAATTTGCTATGTGCACACGACGGCAGAGGTTAGGAGTTCAACAGACAAAGTAAACTCGTAAACTGAATTGTTTCCGCTCTAAATTGTAAACCGGCAATAGACGCCGTCATCGACATTGAACCAGTTAATGCCATCATTAAGTTTTATGGAGCGTTAAACGTAATGTAGAAAACGTTATTAACATTGCTGGACACGTGATTGAATCACCGGAACAAATTAAGGAGCACAACTGGGAATGCAAAACACTGGTCCATAATCATCATCATCATTATGTCAGCCGAAAGACGTCCACTGCTGGACATAGGCCTCCCCCAAGGCTCTCCATTCAGACCGCTCTTGTGCTTTCCGCATCCACCGCGATCCCGCGATCTTTACCAGGTCGTCGCTCCATCTTGTTGGAGGCCTACCGACAGCTCGTTTCCCGGTCCGTGGACAACACTGGTCATATCGCATAGATTCAGGCAGGCGTAACGTTACGGAGATCCATGTTACATGTAATGGATTAAATTAGTTTGCTCCTCTGCGAACTAGTGCAGTATAGGCATGCAAAAGTAAAACCGCCTTCAAAAAAAAACCTTAGAAAAAAAACGTAAAATAATCCTCTAAAATAATGATAAATAAATAAAATAAAATAAAATGCGTTTATTTCGGACAACAGAAACTAAAGCCTAAAGTTTTATGGCCTAGCACTAAGCAGCAGAAATATGAAGTCGGTGCGGTGCGAGCGGAATATTCTTTGAATGAAGCAATGATTTTATTTTATTTTATTTATTTATCATTATTTTAGAGGATTATTTTAAGTTTTTTTTCTAAGGTTTTTTTTTGAAGGCGGTTTTACTTTTTTGTTAAAAGATTTTTATTTCACAATTTTACGTTGATTTAACATTTTCAGAATTATCCTCCAACTCCTAACCGTTAAGGAGTTGTACCTTCCATCATCATTTGAGGGTTGCCCTCGGTTTCCCTGAGATCCCATCATCAGATCATGATTTGGTGACAGTGGGACCACCTCAGGAGTATACTCTTTCGAATAATGATTTAACATTTTCAGAATTATCCTCCAACTCCTAACCGTTAAGGAGTTGTACCTTCCATCATCAGCTCATCATCATGAGATGATGACTACCAGACGCAAATACTTGAATAGCCTTAGAAAACATATGAAACACATAGTACGTGCCTGTAAAATTTGACGGTTGCCCTCGATTTCCCTAGGATCCCATCATCAGATCATGACTTGGTGACAATGGTACCACCTCAGGAGTATACCCTTTCGAATAAAAAAGGATTTTGAAAATCGGTCGACAACTGACGAAGTAATCGATGAACATACATAAAAAAACATACAGTGGAACGTAGAACCTCCTCCTTTTTTGAAGTCGGTTAAAAATAGCCTCGTCTGCGTTGAGTATTTATTTTCATGCAATTAATTTTCCCGCCCTCCCTCCGCAAATAGAAAACAAAATAATCAACGCAAACGCTCCTAAGCCCACAACCAAAACTACGACGCCCCATAAAATAGTTCCGGACACGTGTTTCACCTCTCTCCGAGGCATCCTCGATTCGGACGTCGTTGATGTTTACACCAACATCAACATTACTTGTAACTGGTCATATCATATGACTAAGAGAATTTCCATAAATTTGGGAAATTTCCGACAAATACGGTCACTAGAGGACTCCCACGCAAATCGTTCCACTAAGTATGATAAACACAATGCGAAATGCCTTCTAATTTTGAGGTGCAAATTTAATAATCTAGCGACATCCGCATTTCGCGCAGCTGCTGCCGCTACAATAACGTCCCATCTATTTCAATTTGCAAGCCTATGTGCCCAGACTGTCGCTGCACGGCGTGCAATAATAAACTCAAAATCAGGCTTGTAATGTCTCGCGTGTAAGGCAAATGAGTGGGTGTCATACGCGTGGGAAACTCGTTACATTCGCCCCTTTATTTTTATTTTTGACATCGTGAATGTAATCGTCAGTTCAAGGTCAAAATACCTTTCCTAATCTTGTGTTTGGCATAATACAGAAACGTAGCGTTTTCATGTTGAGAGAAAACAAGAATAAAGTTGAAGGGGTCCTTCTGGGGGATGAGGGTCCTGGAGCACTCATCAACGGCGCGTCCTTGCGACGAAGAAACGTCGAAAGACCCTCCAAAAAGGCTCTGAGCAAGTATGCTATCGATATTCAGTTTGGAATTATATTCACAAGACCGCCATCAATAGCAAATAAAAAAAGGAAAAAGGTTATTCCCGTACCGGGAATCGAACCCGAGCCTCCTGGGTGAAAGCCAGGTATCCTAGCCACTAGACCATACGGGAGATAAATTGATGCTCGAATTTTGCAGTCGGTTTACGTAGAAAGTGAACGCTAGAGATAAGCAACGGTTGTTTTATGTAGGTATCATGATATTGTATTGATTTGAGGCCAGGCGGTTTTTTTTTATCGTGTCCATTTTACTATGATAAATAACTAATAAATACAGTGGGGCAATTTTATTGACACCAACTGACATAGTCCTAAATAAAGCAAATAGTATTGATTGTTATAGGTTGTGGTGATGGGGGTAAGTCTTGCTAGTGTAGTGTGTCGGCCACTGACCCCTCGTCTAAAGTTGTTGCTAAAACGGGTGAGCCAGGGCTTACGGGATTACGGATACTACTTTGTATTTTATTCTATTCATTCATGAACTATGTAGTGGAATTCACTGCAACCAATAAAATATAATTAAGTATGTTAATCAAATCACCGTCGCGTCGTAACTGTTTTTTTCTCTTCTTTTTCGTACTGATAATATCACTCAAATAAATGAAAGGATTTTTTCGGATAAGAAGTTATTCGCGATTTCGTCTGCGTAGAATTCTTATAAAAAAAACTAATACCTACAATTTTCCAGGATAAAAAATTGCTCAAGTTTTATCAAATCACGTTCTGTAGGTTTTGCGTGAAAGAGTAACAAACATCCAAACATCCATATATCCATCCTCACAAACTTTCGCGTTTATAATAATAAAACCGACCCAAAACTCAGGTAGGTAGCATATAGGATACTGGATAAGATAAGCTTATGAATCGGGATGTCCCAACGGTATCGCCATTTCCGATAATTTCCGAACATTTAATGGCGATATGGATATTGTGGATACCTTTCCCGGGCACCTCCCCGCGAGCTGCAACGGCGACCGATCGATACCAGGCAGACGGCGCGGGATGCGAGCGTCCCGGGACTGACAATTGCCAGTTCGAGGCTGGACGAAACTACATTAGTTTTACCATCGACATTAACATCAGTATTATGCCATTTGGAACATTTTGAACACAGGAACGGCGGAGTGCGTGAGTCACCTGTGCGCTAAGTAAAGTGCGATCGGCTCATATCGCCACAAAAATAGCAAAAAAAAAACGGATTACCTGAGGGTATGGACGCTATATTATATAACTGTATGAGTTCTACCAAATAAGTAGTATTCCGGGTCCGGGTTTATATTTTAAGCATTAAGCTAGCACCTGATTCTGTCAAACGGTGAGCTTCAACATACAGTTTAGCTACTTTTTGAAAAGAACGCCTCCTATTTCATGGGATAGTATTCACTCCTGGCGTCTGTATTTCCGGACAGATACAATGTAGGGTCTCTTCAAGGCTGTTACAGAACCAGTGACTCGACACCTTTCGTCTCATCTGCACTTTCCATCAGATAAGATTAAAATCAATCGCTGGTCAGTTTTAAGGAAAAACCGCTACGTACGCTTACATATTTAAACAAAATTATCTAGTGGAAGTTTGCTGCGGTGGTAAGTTTAAAAACCTACTGCGGAAATAGAAAGTTGAGGACAAACTAAAAACGCAAACTACAAACCCGAAAAGAAATGTTGCAGCAGTACACGGTTCTTCACTACATACTTGTATTACCATAACCTACTACCCAAGAAAACTACTTAGGGATACCAAAAACAAACAAAACCAAAAGTACTAGATTGATACTCTATTCAAAAAGCTATGCTGATTCTACAGTGCATAAACTATATTACATTCAATCCAAAGCTAATTAACTAGCAGTCGCAGTTGCAGACCTATAGGTATCATTCGAGCTTGATCGCGATAGTCTGCTGCAACTGGCAGCCAGTGTCGGAAGAGCCCTCCTCCAGTGGCCCGGCCAACAACTTGAATGAGTTATCGGGGATCTTCCCCAAGTGGTTTGATAAGCCGACCGCTTCCCACTTCTCAGAATGGCTATCAAGTGTCAGATGGCGGCGGAATGACCAACTACTTAGTAAGGAAATGTTTTGTGATCTTCGCAACAGTTGCCTGGTGTCTCTTTTTAATCGTGACTCTTTATTTGATTACAATTAGAATAGAAAATGACGCGTAGAATCGAAATATGAAGTACCTTGACCAATTACCAATTTGATTAGGTATTTTGACTACCTAATATTTTGTTTCCTCATCCCGGAAAACGCAAGCGATCAAAATTTTGGAACGCTGCCGCTTAATCAAGGAAATCGGTAATCCGATGAGTCAATATGCCATTATCATGTTTTTAAGCGAACAGTGAGATAAAACGAGCCGAATTGAAAAGCTCCAGCCAATTACTAATAAAATTACAAATAAAACCTTACTCAAGTTATCTTACCTAAAACGTTCCCCGGGCAATTAAACAGTAATCCAGATAATGGAAAATTAAGAAGCTTATCTTTCCTGCAAATTAATTATTTGTTGCTGTTGTGACCATTAGCAGAAATCATTATCAGGGTTCTTTGTATTTTACCTTATTCGGGCAAAAAGTCTGATAGGGATATTGCGCTCATTACCTGAAAATAAAATAAACAGGAATTAGTAAATGTTTTCAAATCTCAAAAACATATAATTACTTGTCAGAGCAACTAAACAGTAACCACAAACTGTGTGTAAATTAAAACCTGGTATTTATCGACTAATAAAATAACTAATTGGACTCATTTGAGTCGCTAGGCTATGTATCTTTACCTCACGGATGACGGGATAATGAGTCGTCTCTAAACTAAACTACAGAAAAGTACAGTCCAGTAAAATAAAGCAACCAGTTCCACTCGAGTGAAGCACATAAGTAAAGACTTTTTCCCCTCACTACCTCGGAAAGCCGTCTTTTATCCTTTAATACAAGCGGGTAAAATCGCATTTTTCTTTGCATTGTCATTGTATGTTGAATTTCATTCTATGAATGTTTCATAAAAATAAAAACAAAAATAATCAATAAATCGATTATTTTCATTTATATAATGGTCCTTAAAATTCTATGAGAACCATTTGTTTTTTTATAATGATGTTGAACATAATTCTGAACGCACAAGTTGAGTCGATGCAATTTCAAAACGCGTCGTCATAAATGTCAACATTGTCAGCAAAAATTTTCTCACCGACTCCGACTCAAGTAAAAATACACACCTTCCAGAGTTTTCTGTTACAATATGGTAAAAAAAATAGTGATTCCAGTGATGAAGATTTATTTCTATGAGCTCTTTTTTGCATGTTGCGCTGTCCTCGCTACAGTGAGATGAAAAGTTGTGTTACACACGGGTGCAAATGTATTTTACTTCTCGTGTGTTGAAACACTCGCGGGTAAAATACAACTTTGCACCCTTGTATAACAAATAAATATTAATCCCCTCATAAAGTATCATTGGTTCAGAAACGGCAATTAGAACGAACCTGTTCCACTATTTGACATGTTCAAGCCAATATGGAAGTCAACTACAACAACTAGCCATTTTGTATTGCTGCATCTACTGTTTATCCTGTAGGTATCACTTGTTCTACCAAATCCAAAGTCAGCTTACACTGTGTCTGCGGTGACAGTTATTTATCTACACTACACCCAGTCGACAACGCTGCAACGTTATTCTGTTTGCGAACGTAAACCAATATCTTTGGGCATAAATCATCTGTCATTTACCACAAACCAGTCAAAGTGGATAAGGCTCTTTGTCTGCATCAACAGTTAGTGCCATGTGATACACAATATTTCACAGTTTATGTACCAACGACAGCAATTCGCAGAACCGCAAGCGTTAGTGCATTGTTTGCTTCAATGAGACTGTTAGAAATACAAGCGGTTATTATCTTACTGAGAACTGTTTCATTTGAACGTTAGGTTTCAGTTTGATGGCGCTGAGACAGCCCAGATGCTCTGCTACTAAATTCGAGACCTAGATTGAAATGGCTTAGTAAATGTATGAATACGAAACCAAAGAAAAATAAAAGACAATCTATGTGAATGTCTTCGTGTCTAAAGGAATACGTGTACGTTTAAAGGAAGTTGAAGATGGAGGACCCTGATTTCGAATACGGCTTCGCAAAAGTAGCCCCAAATTTTGGGACTTTAAAGTGGGGTGATGCCCTGAAGCTTGAAACCACCAATGACACAAGAAGCCCCAAGATAAAACAACCGACCCGTTCCGTACCCATTAATAAACATGTCTGGGCCATGTTTCTATTTGCTGCAAACAAGACCAGATGTTGCGACTCGAGCGAGACGCTTTATTTGCTCATAAACTCTCTGCGACACCCCCGTCATTGCATTAGTGTATACAACAATACAATACAACTGATCAGTGCTTGTTGCTTGTAATTAAGTACTATTTATCGACACCGACTGCTAAATACCTACCACACCGGAAAGTGTTTCAAGTAAAACAACCTGTGTATGTTACAGAATCTGTGGCCTTAAAATGCCTTGTCCCATCATTATGAGGAATTCTCATAATTACGAGTATACGATTAGTTCAAGACTTATTTACACCAAACATAGTCGCCCTCTACTTGACTAACCGCAACGTCCGCCACGCATGATGCGGCGGTAGAAACACTCCGCGGCCTTTCTTATTGAGTTGCAAATGTAAATAAGCGAAATGATTTCAAAAGGATGCTTGTCCTTGGCAGTAACAACTGTAACAAGTCATAAACACCTATTCGGGATGACACGTGTAAGCGCCTGACCCTTCTCGCGACTCAATGGCTCTGAGGGACGGTTACCCTTCAGGGTGTACTTAATTTGAACATCCACGTACCGTGTCGTTATTTCACTGTTAAATATTTAACACCACTCGCCACGACAATCGATTGATCGGACAGAGCTTCGCCTCTAGTAATAGATTTGCGGGTTCCAGGCAGAACGGTTTGTAACAGGAATATGGTTGCAAAAAATATTCAGCCAATTGTCGTAAAGGGCCAATACGTAAACCTAAATATGGTAACAAACAGGAAACTCGATTTTAAACCCTCGAGTCTCGTTTAAACGTAAATAGCATTAGATCACCTAACCAATATGAACAAGAACAAATGGGAATCCCAAAAAGTTAACTAGGTATAGGAAAAGTAAATCTTCGAGAGCTTGTCGCCAACTTTTGCCATCCACACAATGCCGCTAGAAAGCCGTGTTTAATTTCATTACCTGTACCAGCCCAAAGCGAGTCCACTTTCCCGCGAAACTTTCCACAGATCCGCTCACTGGAAACTTTTCTATCCACACGAGCTTTGCGGCGAAAGTATTATTTCTAGGTTGGTCACGTTAATTAACACCACTTAAGGCTGTCCGAGCGCCGGCAACTTTACTCACGATTACTCGCTTCGTCACGAAATTGGTCCAAATCATTAGTCGGTCGAGTTTCGACAATTACAGCTGGCATTTAGCTGCGCCATGGTGAGGCGAGTCAAAATAATAGTCTGCCTCATCCCGAATTCAATTTGAAGGATTCGAATTCAATTTGAATTTATGACGCGACCCAAGGCGGGGCCGACCGCGTAGTTAGAGGTCTTTGAATTTTTTAAAGCTAAGGATTATCGTTACAACATCATCTCCGTCTCAACAGAATCCAATTTGAAATTATAATGCCCATACCCAAACATACCAAAAGCAATTTGGATATCAGAACAATGTTTCTAAAGAAACGAAACTTCCAAATTAATTGTTGGTCACTGTTTCTGACCCACTTAAAAATCTTTTCATCTCATCAGTATTCAGAGAATTCAGAGTAGGGTAGGCCATAAGTTCTTTACAAATACATTCGGTACAGCCACAAGGATCAGTCAGTTCCATCACTTTCATTAGAAAATTCATTTACATACTGAGACGAGACGATAACCATTACTATCATTCTAAGTGATATAGAATGGTTGTATTATCATAGTTCAAAGATAAGAAGAAACAATAAGAAAACGGACCCAGGCAATCCCTTTACAATAGAACAATGACTCGATCTGGAAACAGGTTTTTGTATGCAAGGCACCGAATTCCCGCTCCATGCATCAGCTTTACAAGCTACCTGTGCGTCATACCTACTGGCCATATTCTGCTCTTCTAAAGCAAAAGGACGTAACCGCCGCAAATTCCCTATGGAGATACGCTATTTTGTTAGGTGGGCAGTGTTGCCCGTTAGATCACCGCTGTGAACTTTAAGTGAATTCGAAGGGGAGCGTGCGAAGGTCGCAGGCTGAAGTTAAACACGACCGCTATTGCTGTTAACTTAATACTTAGTAATAAAAAAAGCCCTTGCGCTATTTATGTTGTTGCGAAACGGGGCGACCACGTAACACAATTTAGCAATAAAGTACCTAACAGACATTGAACGAGGTAAATGTGAAACAAGAAGGGGCTGATGTTTTACGTGTACGAAATATAAGGAAATTGACTGCATTCGACATTTCATTACGCAGAGGTTCAAATAGTGTTTGATTGAACTTACATAAATTTGTGTTTCTAACATAACTCTCTAGAAAATCTGGTAGGTGAAGATTCCGTCTACAAAACGGCCAGTATCTTTCATTCCGCATCATTAACTATACGACACGGAAAGACGGAAGACGACTGTAACGAAAGTCAAAGTAAAATTTTCTTGGATACACCACTTACGCTTCAGTTCCCAATATTCAATCTATTGTATATTTTGATCTACCGACGATTTTTGTGTCTGAATTGACGAACAATTTGCTATCTTGTAGATAGCCCAACATCCTCACATCGACAGATAGCTAGCACAGATTGGATTGCCTACCGACAGTAAGTTTATTGAGACGGCTAAACTAGACATAGAATAAAATCATCTAAGTATCATAAGAATAAATAATAACATAGTAGAACGGAAACTCCCGCTCCGGACGGGCTCAACGTCACGATATTAGAGTATTCGTTAAACAGACTACTCAGTCAGACTGTCACGGCCGGCGTCGCCGCACGCGCGTTTGGTTGTTTATAATTTGGTTGTTATAGTTTTACGTGAGCCTGTATGTATTTTATTTTATATTTGTAGATAAGTATGTAATACTTACTTAAATCACCTTAAATGGATTCATTTGGTATGGCACTTATAATAACTTCTTATTTAGAAGTGTCTATAATATACATTTTAGCGATATTATCTTTAGACGTAAGTAACATTTAACAGCAACCAACCCTAGCAACACGCCTTGACGACAGACGGGTGTAACGACGTGAAGGGGGAACTAGTTATATAAATGGCGGCGTTTTGGACTCGGTCAAAAGAGATTCCGTTCTACTATGTTATTATTTATTCTTATGTAAGTATCTAGTTTTTATAGAATATTCGAATCCTGCGTAACACAATCGAGATATTTGTAGGTATTACGTTTGGAACAACGCCCGCCCGTGAGCGTATTTGGAACTAAATTTTAGTATGAGGTTTCTCGATTTCGATACGATAACGTAGCATTCGAAAACTCGTGTTCGGCCTACAGTAGGTATATCAAAACAAGAGATATATTGAATATTGGGAACGGCTGTTAAGTAATGACTATATTATCGATCGAGTAACGGGACCCAAAGGTGTGTGACGAATGCTAATTGCCATGGCAGCTGGGCAAAGTATATGGCAATGAAATGGCGCGTGCGATGCTACCCGTGGCGTGACGCGGTCATAGCCTCTGGATTCCTAGACGATGCATTTTTCAAAACACGTCGGTAAATCTCGTGCATTATTATTATGAGCTACTTCATTAACAACCTTGGTTGGTGCATACATTTTATGAATATCCAAGCATATGTTGTGGCTATCGTCATTATTTATTTACAGTTTCGTCTCTGGCTAGACGAGAGTCGTCCAAACAGTAACATTTCTGTTCGATGACGTTACCTCTGGCTTTTGTCAACGAAAAAAAAAACTATTGGCGCAACGGAACTCTAGCCGAGCAACTTTGTTTTATCAACAATGGATCTCTTGTTTACGAGGAACATCCAAACAAACTAAAAGAAGTACCTAACAATGAAGCGCAAAGTATGTTAGCGAGGGAATGTCAATAACAGTGGGGAACCGTGTCAGAAGCCTGCGCCCGCATTCCCGAAGGGTTGGTGATGATGTATAGGACTATAGGTGCCCTCGCGGAAACTAGGGAGGACCTATTCTTTGTGTTTTTGTTTTAGCCGCGGAAAGATTTTACTCGTAGCTTCACCAGACAAATATTAAAAGTCAAAGTCGCCGTCGAAAAATAAAGAAACAATTAATCGGTCGTTAATGGAGGGATTTTGTTGATTGCTGTTAATACATTATCAATGTCATTAAACTCAACTATACTCGTAGATAATAAGATAATTTAAGCATTTAACTATCAATGACCTTCGTCATATAGGTATTTTTATTTAGTGAAACTCAATTATTTGAATACATTATTTTTTTATTTATACAACTGCAAGTAGTAATCTGATAACTTAAATAAATAAAAATTAAGTACATGTCATGATAATCGCGACGGTTACAATAAGCTCGGGATGGTTTGTTTCGACCCATTTCGTAACTCCCGTATGGTCTAGTGGCTAGGATACCTGGCTTTCACCCAGGAGGCTCGGGTTCGATTCCCGGTACGGGAAATCTTTTTTTTTTTTTTAGCGCACCCATTTCTGTTATAAAATATTGGTATGATCACATCACATGGGCCGTTGGACATGTTTTCCGCTTCTGTTCACAATTTGATTTTTTCCACCACGGCCACGCGTCGCCCCGCCTCCGATATCACCGATACCGATGAAGTGAAAAATCTGATTATAGCTATATCGAAAAGGTAAAACTGTTACATATATGTAACTTTCATATGTAATTTTCGATAAAGTAACTATCGGGCAGGATTTGTTAAAAGAGCGCAAAAAAAAAATCTTAATTCCTGTGCAATTCCCAAAACACAAATAACATGTATACATACGTTATCATGATTTTAGTCCACAACTCAGCGTTTACTTGAATTTTTCATCACAATCCTTTAAAGTAATATTTGCGCTTTGGTGTAAGTATTCGCTAGATCAAGCGAAACCTATATCCAAGGCCCTCCGGTACTTTCGCACTGACCAAACTGGTCTCCAACCGGACTACCAGCAGACATTTCGCAGCATTTGTACAAGGGAAAACATATCCTAAAATCTACTGCATAGCATTGGAAACATTGGAAATCATTCGGTTTGTTCAGATAAGCACGTTATAAACGCTGATGACTCACATACATTAAGGCTCTTTCGCTTTGCTGGTGCATTCGATTTAGTTGAAAATGAACTTTAGCTAACAACCACAGACAGACGTGTTGAATACCGCTTCCTCAAATAGGGAAAGAAAACGATCGAAGCCGCTTGAAGACGGTCAAAGTAGTTCGATAGCTTTAACGACACATGCTCCAATGACCGCGATCATTTCACTGCTACTAAAAAGTGCTCGCACTGTCCTCTGTTCATTTTAGGACCAATGACCCATTTGACCAACTCATCGCTTTACTTCGTAACAACGAAATAAACAGCACCGTAACAATGACTCTCCATCTGAGTCATCATATCAGCCGAAAGACGTCCGAAAGGCCTCCCCCAAGGCTCTCCCCTCAGATCGGTCTTGTGCTTTCCGCATAGACCGCGGTCCCGCGATCTTTACCAGGTCGTCGCTCCATCTTGTTGGAGGCCTACCGACAGCTCGTCTCCCGGTCCGTAGATGCCATTCGAGAACCTTCGGACCCCATCGGCCATCCGTTCTGCCTGCGTGCGAGCAATGTGCCCCCCCCCCCCCACTGCCACTTAAGTTTCTCTATCTGAGTGTATTTGTTTATTTCATAGAAGCAGCACACCCCGCGGGGTGGACAGCGAGTGGCTGTAAATAACTGCGCCAGAGTTGTGCAAGTGCGCGACCCAGTTGCGCGGGTGCTGAACTATGGATTTATTGGCGCCATACATCACGACAGACAATGTGTTGCAAGAAGAAAGCTCGCTATGTCGACGACTTGCTGATGGCAGTGTCGAAATTTTCTCACGAGTCTCAAACTTGTTTGTAAGTTTCTGACGTCGACGATGGAAATAAATAAATGAGGATATCCTCGTTAAATTAAAAGGGAATTACAAACTAAAAAACAATTACTTTGCTCACCCGCGACCACTAATGACAAATAGTTATATCTGTGCGGCAAATGTATGTTTCCATGCAACACCTCCGCCTCCACTGCTACACGAATCAACACATGCCACACAGACCCAACTATCACCACCACCACTATACTAAACGCTGACGCGTTTCGGCACTCTCCACGAGCACTTCGTGGAAGTGGTGGCATGTTGAGCGGTTGTTGTTGTGCTTCGTAAATGGCCTCGTGGAGAGTGCCGAAACGCGTCAGCGTTTAGTATAGTGGTGATGGTGATAGTTGGGTCTGTGTGGCATGTGTTGATTCGTGTAGCAGTGGAGGCGGAGGTGTTGCATGGAAACATACATTTGCCGCACAGATATAACTATTTGTCATTAGTGGTCGCGGGTGAGCAAAGTAATTGTTTTTTAGTTCATAAATATGGACCTCCGCAAAGTAACGCCTGATTCAATAAATTAGGGAATTACAAGCTACTTTGCAGCTACTCAGTAATTTAAACAACTCGTAGCAAACCGCTTCTTCTCAGGACTGTTAAAGTGTACGCGGAAGAGATTCCCACACATAAGCGGCAGAGGAATTGCAAAACTGTTTACAAAACCGACATAACTAACTAACTAAAAATAGACTTGTGAACCCCAAGCATTTCCTACAATCGAAACGAAAGCGATCGCCATACGCTTATTTCTGCGACCTATTTTTCGACATAACAAAGATGTTGAATTGCGGAGTGGTTTGGAAATGTCTGCATCCAGCTGTAGCGGATAAGCAAACTATTTGATTTATCAACCGGGCGCGCCGCGTGCCTGCGCGCACGCAGCCGGCATTAGCAGAACGCGACAATGAGGACCCTGAGCTGAAGCAAGCATATCGACGTCCAAGAAAAAAAAATCTAGCCATTTACATATTATGAAAGGGAACTGAATAGATTTGATGAATAATCATACCTAGTTCAGATAAAACGTGCAATATTGATACTATTTATAGGATAAAGCTAAATAAGACAATGACGTAGGTAACATAACATCAGCACCCGCTAAAGCCGCAAACTGATTTGAATAATTTGTTTGAAAGATAAGCTACATATGCAACATGCTATCAAACGAGGAAAATAAGAGTGCCAAAGGCCAGTGATAAAATATAACTGGGACATGTTATTCCCATACTTTTGTTATATTATAACAAAGCAAATTACTGTAGGTGACAATAGGTTATCAGTGCTGCGATAGTCGGTTCGTTTTACACTATTTACTATGGTGATTTGCTCATTTATGCCAGCAAATGGGGTAAATATTCCTAAATTTATCCAATCGACTCGCTGATCTTGGTCCTATTTATTCCAAATCAAGTTTGCCTGGAGATAAGTTTAATAAAACATTTCAATTTATGATTGGTTTTGTACTCGCGAGTTTTTTGACTGAATTGACGAACTATTTACTATCTGTAGATGGCCCACCATCCTCTCATCGACAGATAGCAAGCAGAAATTGGATTGCCACCGACAGCAAGTTTACTGAGACGCCAAATTGAAGATGGATAAATAAATAAATATCATGGGACAAATTGACACCAATAAATGTTTCTATCGTCAGTACATGAAAACAAGAGATAGATAGATTGGATATTGGGAACGGCTGTAAGTAATGAAGGTTCACTGTATCTAATGGCCACGTGTGACAATATGGCAGGTCCCTCAGTCGATCCCCGAGCAGACAGAACCCGTTCCCCAGTCGTGCCGGTTAGCGCAATTGATTCGACCTCCGCTCCCCTCGTGGATGAATAGTTTAGCAACTCACAGCACAATGAGCGCAGAATACATTACGGTATCTCTAGAGTCTAGAGCCGTTAGGTTTTGGGGGACATCAACTTTTAGACAGAAAGTAAGTGACTCGGTGACCTAGATTTCCGTCCCTTGTTTTGAAACAGCCAAAAGCTGGGACATTCTTTGGAGTCCCAAATCAACACTTGTCGTTGTTGGCCAAAACATAAATCATGATCATTTTGTGTAATCACAACTTTCATAAAAATAATTTCCAGTTACGATCAATGTTTCTAACTACCCATAATGAGTTACAAATGAACTTATTTGAACGGATAAATAAGATCCAGATAAAGTAGTCAAATGAAATGAAATATTTTTATTCCGAAAATGGTTAAAAATGCTGATGACCCAAGAATCCTCTCTTGCAGGTTTCAAATGAAGACTTGAGCCTCTATTTAGAAAAATATTTTCAAGGCGGTCTAATCTAAAACCAATGCTTGGGATCGTTGTCTGTCAGGATTCGCTCCATGTCAGTAAATCCCTATCGCATCGTTATGACGCAATTGATATTCCCGAAAAGTGCAGAACGCAGTGCACCGATCACGAAAGGGGTCAAGTAGGAACGGAGGCGTCGCAATGCAGGTGCGACCCAGATCGCAGCCGGCCCGGCCTGAACCCTTCGACCTGCCATAGTTTACCCATAGCGGTGGTCGGGCTGTTACTATTAAAGACCCATTTCCTGCAATAGTTTCATTCGAGTTGAACACAGCGTACAGCGCGGATTACGCCACTGGTCTGTATGTATGACAGCGGTCTGACGTATTGTTTACATAGCTTCTTAGGCCCTACATTCGATCCTATTGCGGCATGATAGCGTACTAGCGCTGCGTTGTTTATTCAGCACAACTGTTTGTTTACATTTGCCAGTCGATCAATCGGATGGCGGATTTTATGTCGTCTACATATCGCATCACCAACACAGAAGCCTAAGTACAACGGGACTATTGCAATATAACGTTGCCAGTGTTGTAACTGGTAAAAAGGTCACTCCAGACGAATCCTTTTCGATTTGATTCAGTTATATAGTACACGCAACATACCGCAGAAATTACGTGAGCGCGTGCAGCAAAGCCACTGACCTAAACAAAATGTAATTAGGTCAGCTCAGCACTCGGCGGCTCAAAAAAGCTCACGAGCCCTTACAACGGCGGGTTGAGACGCTAATGCAGTTCACCATGAACATATGCGTTCATTAAACTCGGCGTGTGGTAAATGTGTCACCCGTTAATGAACACTTACGCCGCCGCGGACGCGTCAATTCGTGAGATTGACATAAACAATCCGATAGTGAAAATGCTTAGTTAAAACGACGACACATCAATCATGAATAATAAATAAGGAAAAACAATATGTTTATTTAATGAGAACATCAAAAAAAAAAACGGAAAACCAATACGATTCGTTCTTTCAAACAGCGACGAACAACTATGGCGTCAACACGTGGATTTTACACTCCGACGACGCACTGAAAAACGCTTTCCTTTACGCAGCTCCTGAAAAAGTACTAGGCGAGCATGAGTGGCGAGCAGTCATTGTTATCAGCTACGGCGTCGGAGGGCGGGGGGACGCGCGCGGGGCGGAGGCGGGGCGGCCTTATCGTGACGTCGCGCCGCATTGTGGTAACTACAGTCGATATCTTATCGCCGACGTCGCGAGCCAACGATCCTTGTCACAACACGCACTACTGCTCGCCCATGGGAGCCTGGTATACACGATAAAATTTCCTCAAATTTCAGCGGAATTTACTGCATTTTAGGTAAATTAGGTGAAATTTAAATAAACTTTAATTCGCTTCGATCGAACTCAAAACTGTAAATTCTCAATGCATTAATTTTTGTTTGTCTCACTACATTCATGTAGTGGCAGTACGTAAAATAACCCACATAATATAACAACATAATCATTATAAATTAAGCGACTGAAAACAAACAAAACAACAATACAATGAGGGGGGTCATTATCAATCAGCACGCCAATTAACTGCCATTGAAGAGTTCACGCCTCGTGCACACAGCGCCCTTCTGTGCCCTAAGCACGACTTGTCGAATCCTGCGTCACGTAAAATCGAATAGTAAACTATAACGAGTTTGTATGACGTTAGGAACAGCGTCCGCCCGTGAGCGTATTTGGAACTAAAATTTAGTATGAGATTTCTCGATCTCGATACGATAACTGTAACGTAACGCAGGATTCGACAAGTCGTGCTTAGGGCACTGGACACAACACTACGTACCGTTTATACTTTGGCTACGTAATATTTTCACAGGTGTAACACTAACAACTAAGGGAACGCAACCACAGAATACATAATAGTACAAGCAACTAAAACAGGGAACTATAAATAGACGAGAGTCGAAAACGCATCATTATGCGCTTCCGCTGAACACAGTGCGTGGAACGTACAAAAAAGTTAGTAGGGTTTCTTAATTCAGGGTCAAAACGTAGTTACATACTCAATGTCGTTAGAATATTTACTTTCCCAAACGTCAGTAATGGAAAATAACCATGAGAGAAGGTAATAAATCTCAACATCGTAACGTTTCTTCACTCTCAATTGGTCAGAGACATTTTCCCTTCGACTAATTAATGTTTCACGCATATTTATTCACTGTTTGAGTAAGATTTATGATTATGACGGATGATGGAGCAATCGCAACGGCCAGGCAACAAGGTAATTACCGCTCAATGTGAAGGTGAACAAACAGTAATAAAGCAGCGGTGGCCTGCGAACATCCGGCGCCCGGTTACGGTTACCGATATAAGTCTCCGACAATCGCAGCAACAAGGAGACTTTACAATTAATAGGTAACGTTAGCTGAGCCCTCTTTCAGATTTATGAATCCTAAATCGATATTTCTGTCACGCTGATATAGGCGGAACCTGAATATGCGATAAGAACTGCAGCTCCGACCATAAAAATCTCAAAAATCGAGGTTTCATCGTTATAGACGGTTTCTCCTCCAAAACTTGATCAAATGAAACGAACTTTTGGAAACTGAATGGGAAGGAAATACTCAGTGTCGGACTATTTTGATGTTAGCACTTATTCTTGTCAGATTCGTATACCGGGCTTCTGTTTGCGCCCTTTTTAATTGGGCCATTTTAAGCATTGTTTGAAGTAACCTAGCACTTACACAAACAAAAATATCAATATAGAAAAGTCTCTGTATACTTATTGTGAAAAAAGTTTTTAGACAGATCAGGCAAATTTATATCAGTCTTAACTCAAGGTCATAAACACATTGACATGTAAAAACACTTCTCAATTCAACTATACACCTGCTTAACACATTAGCGCCATCTATGAAGTAAAGTAGGTAACATAGACGACCGGATGGCCTGAGAATCTGACTACGAAGGTTGAGGGTTCGATCCCCGGTCGGGGCAGATGTCTGTATTATGAATACAAATGTTTGCTCTCGGGTCTTGGATGTTTAATATGTATTTAAGTATGTATTTAGCTATATAAGTATGTTTATCCGTTGTCTAGTACCCACAGTACAGGCTTTGCCTAGTTTGGGACTAGGTCTATTGGTGTCAATTTGTCCCATGATACTTATTTATTTATTTATTTAAAGAGGGATAGTCTAAATGCGCTCAAAACGCACGGCGGAAGCACCAAAGCGTTTAAAATTGCTCTGGGTAAAGTAAAGTATTGATTTGATTTTTGTCTAATAATTACTTTTCATTTCGTTCAATCGCAGTTACAATATCCCTTCTCATTCCACTTCAGAAACGATAAGTGCCGAGACAGGCCTAACTTAAAAAAATATATACCGAGGATTTCATTTGCAATCATATTTTCATCTTTGGAGTGCTTAACACAATAATAGTCTTTAGTTGAAATAATTACTTGAAATATTAAAACTTATTCCAAAAAGTAAAACCGCCTTCAAAAAAAAAAACCTTAGAAAAGAAACGTAAAATAATCCTCTAAAATAATGATAAATAAATAAAATAAAATAAAATGCGTTTATTTCGGACAACAGAAACTAAAGCCTAAAGTTTTATGGCCTAGCACTAAGCAGCAAAAATATGAAGTCGGTGCTTCATTCAAAGAATATTCCGCTCGCATCGCACCGACTTCATATTTCTGCTGCTTAGTGCTTTAGAGGATTATTTTACGTTTTTTTCTAAGGTTTTTTTTTTTGAAGGCGGTTTTACTTTTTTGTTAAAAGATTTTTATTTCACAATTTTACGTTGATTTAACATTTTCAGAATTATCCTCCAACTCCTAACCGTTAAGGAGTTGTACCTTCCATTATCAGCTCATCAACATGAGATAATGACTACCGGACGCAAATACTTGAATAGCCTTAAAAAATATATTAAACACATGATACGTGCCTATAAAATTTGAGGGTTGCCCTCGATTTCCCTGAGATCCCATCATCAGATCATGACTTGGTGACAATGGGACCACCTCAGGAGTATACCCTTTCGGATAAAAAAAGAATTTTCAAAATCGGTCTACAATTGACGGAGTAATCGATGAACATACATAAAAAAAAATACATACAGTGGAACGTAGAACCTCCTCCTTTTTTGAAGTCGGTTAAATATTGAACAAGATACTTCGAGTCTAAAAAGATCATGGATAGCTCAGCTAGCGCTTTAAAAACGAAGGTCCAGCAAAGATCCAAGATCAATTCTATTTCTATTAGTAGGGGCGGACCGGCAAACGCCGACATCCTGCGGCCACACACGGCAGCGGTTAATGGCTTAATTCCGATGGCCGTAGATGAGCTCTGAATACAGGCGATGCTGGGCCGGATACTTGATAAGACGGCCGACGACCCGCATCCTCACAGCACGCGTCAGTGAGTCCCCAACCCACACCACAGCTGGGTATGAGAAGAGAACCCTATCTTTTGATCAAAAACATTAGCCTATCGCTCAATTTTATTGCGAACAATCTGCGATGTCAATACTTGTTAAGTACATCATTAAAATTGTTATGTTTGTTATTCGTATTTTAATCTCTTAAGTGGTTTTTAGTGTCGATAAACACGGTCGGATTCTTTGGCTGCGATAGCGGTAGAATCTTTTATAGTCATAGCTTATAATAAACGTGAAACCGAATGTCACAAGATAAATGGCATTCCGGCAGAGGAATTAAAACAACATCCATTGACAAGATACATTATGCATTGAATCACTTTTTAAACATGTCGCATTAATATTAAATATTTCATTATCAATACCTACTGGAATGATAGTTATAAAGTCGGCTTATAATATTGTGGCGTCCATACTCTTTCCAATCCCATTCAGATGAGTACTATGGGGCGATGTTCAAGTTACGATGTGGCAAGGATACGGGTTGGAGAGTGATAATAGACCGTTTGGGCAGTCAATTAACGCCTCATAACCGAAGCCAGGTGTTCAAACATAGCACGTGCTCCAGAGCCGTGCGTGGAGCGGGAATTCAAACACAAGTTCAAGGGAGTTATAACACGTTAAATATGCTTATGAGATCCAAAACAAACTCGCTAGGAGTACTGCTCTGTAATTTAATTAAGTTTCCGGTGGAAATGTCATTTTGGTTTAAAAAGTCGGACGAATGCAATTTGCTAGCCGCCTCCAGCCTGAAGTTACGAAAGACACTTCCAAACGCATCCTTCACACGCGAATTTCACCCTAACAGAAGATAGTACAGGCTAATTTCCTTCGTGGGAAGCAACGACTTGTAAGCACAATCAGGAACACGGCGGTTATCTCGTTTGAGGTCAACCGCCCACATGCCGAAGAAATCGTCAGTCGTTTCGACAAGAGACCGTTTAGAGCACTAGAGGCACTGGCATTGAATGTTTAATGAGAACTTAAATGTAATACCAGTGTCATAATTTAACAACCACGTCTAGGGCTTCTAATAAGTATTATCCCTGCAATATAACTTTGTTTCCAAAATAGCTGGAATTATTTTTTTTAGAACTCACAGGAAACCAGTTTTTTCTTTCAGGTACATACAAGGTCAGTCCACAATAGTTATGTCAGCTGTCAGCCAGGTGCTACTGTTGGTACAACACATTCAAGTAAATACGACCAAACAGGCAGGTACTGGCTAAAGTATTGCAGTAATACAATAATGCCTTAGATTAAGATAACCACACAAAAATAACAAATTGTTGCTCGACTTAAACTTTCAGACTGATTCAATTGTTAGATCTCATTTGTGTTGCACAGAAGGAGAATGAATAGCAATAAAATGGATTTATTAAAACCACAGAACATGAACAGAACACCTCTCACTCGGCCTTTCTAATGGCGGAAGCGTAAAACTAGCCGTTATTAATGCCATTAATTATCTCGATCGATAACGAGTTAATACTGGTTATACAACTAGTGAACAAGAATCATCAATGTCCAACTTTATCATTCTCCGATTCATTCTAATCCAAGCGCACATTGTTATGAACTGAGTTGATGTATGGTGCGCATCGTCACAATACATGAAGCCATTTTCCTAATAGCCTTCGCACGAAGCCTGCACCCACTGGCCTAAATTGGAAAGCCAGCTGAGCGGAACGGCTACATCGGCAGCGCCGATGACGCGTCGGTGCGGTGCTGACGTACCACAACACGGTGACTCGAACGGGGTCAACCGCCGCGGAAAATGTCCTCTCATGCTGTCTTCATTGATTATGATTCATCTCACATCGTCAAGTCGTCAACATAAAAGTAAGTCTATTATGAGGCTTAATGATTGAGTACGCGTTTAATGAAAAATAATCCTAGCATTTATTCAAGATCAGCGACTTCGAGACTCGGAGGCAAATAGTGTGAGAGTTTCGTCCCTGACTCCCAGGAAGTGAAAGCGAATAGCGGGTTGATCTTTTCGTACGTGCCGGGGTCGGGCGACCGAAAGCAGAAACTGCGGATCACAGAGAACTAAGCGATTGGACACACGTTGCCGGGACAAAAAGCACTATAACAACCGTTTCGACAACAAATTTACTAAGGACTAACAGTCGTATGATAGACTACCTTGTGGAGCTGAGTTCAATGTATATTATTGGATGAGCTCAAAGGACAAAAGGTCAGCGAAAGTGCGGGATCAAATCTGATGAAATACTCCTGCTGCGAATGACGCAAGCTACATGGCCATTAAGGTATCCTTTACTTAAATAACGTTGCTCAACAAATTCCGACAAAACCTTGGATAATTTGAGAGGCTTCGACCTCAGTAATTAACGCGCAGAGTCGTTAGTCTCAGCTGAAGTCTGTTTACTTAAAGCTAAGCCGGCATTGACAGATGCGAATACAAATTTTCCAATAAGGCAAAGAACGTAGCAGGACTAGAAAGCTGCTAATTAGATAATTAACGGCACCATGACAGAGGAAATGGACGCGTGTTTATTTAGCAGAGTGAAAACACAACATATGTTAGTAAGAACACGGCTGGAATAAGAAACGAGTAGAAACTTCGAAGGCGTTTCCAATTAAAGTCAGTAATGACCTCAACGGACCTCGGCTGTCACGTCATACCAGCATGTCGACACTCGCGGCAGACATGATCTGTCGAGAATGCAACGCAATCAAACGTACAAAGGGGTCTATCGCGCGGCCGCGGTTGCTGCAACCGTTGGACCGTTTGTTTTGGCGTGACGTGTTGCAACACCGCGCCAGATTCAAATCTCAATTATCTCAGGCCTGGTTGCAACGGTTATAAATTATCAACTGCTGAACGCTTGCTTTTCGATACAGAGCCAAGAAACCTTTGAACGAAGCAATTTTCAAACCTCAAAGGGCTATTTCTTACCTATTTCTTTGAGGCGTGTGCTGCGACATACTTAACCGGGCTGTAGGAGGCGCCTTTTGCTAACGGTGACTCATTAAGTCTGCCACACTTCTGATGTAAATCTTAGGCTTTGATTTATGGAGATTCATCCAAGAGGGTAGGATGAGGGGATTTGTAAGCGGCGCTCGAGCAGCGACGGCATCAATTTACATAATAAACAAGGAACACGTTGACGATGACGACATTACGATGATCGTTAAAACCTGCTGTGAACAGCGCAACGCTTTAAAAATTGCAAGAATGTTTACGAAAACCTAGATTTCATTAATCGTTTTTATGAGAACGTTAAATTCCAGTTACATGTTGAATGAGCGAAGTGTTATTATAAACATATACATGGGAACATAATCAGTGGTCGAATTAAGAAGATAATGGAGGGAATCACCCGTTGGTTTGCCTCGAGGCGGATGGGAACGGCAGCGGTTTCGTGGCGGTTTCATTGCAGCAAGCAGCGCGTGGCGATATGACTCCATGCGAACCGCTACCGTGTACAATTGCGCTTGCGCGTGGGAAACTCTCGTAATGCTGCTTTGGACAGGCGAAATGAAGCGAAACGAACAAACTTATTTATTAACAATCAATGTCATTTCCCACGCGGTATCTTTCCCGAACAGTTTTCAATTTAATCGAAGCCAACATTTACGAGGGTGTAAGTTTAATTACACTGTAGGGCGATAACAGTAAAGTTTACAGTTAAATCCTTAAAAGCCAGTAAACGGATAGCAATAAAACAAATTCTGGGCGGAGCGGGTTTGCGCAGGACGCTCGCGGCTTTGAAGTCAATTTAATGGTCGTATCTGTTTCCGCAATTATCCAGTGGCGAGGTGCTCCGGCCCCGGACTCGTAAATACTGGTGCCTTGATGTTTGATGTTCCACGCAGGGGGCACTGAAGTCTAGCACGCACCATTCTATACGCTGGCATTGCAAACGTTTTTAATTTGTTCCTTGTGTGGAGCGAGCGTGCGGCGCAGCCGTGATCGGAATTAATGCGAGGGATACAAATGTTGTTGTACGGGTTCGCATCCAGTTTATTGCTTAGGCTGTCTCGGCGGGCAAATACAGTTGATAAACTGTAAATGCTCCACGCAGATATGTTCAGTAAGAGCACAAGATTTCCCAAACCAGTTTCATAGTAAGTCGGTAAGCAAACACCACTAAAGGCGATAAATTTCAACCTGAATCAGATTATGTCGTCCATGTACAAGTCGAGTCGAGATGTAAAGTGCACGTGCGACGTGACGCAGCGTCGGGAACAATGCTGGCGATAACTGACATTAGTCATGCCTTGAATGCAGGGGAAAGAAAGGCGGACCGACCAGTCCGCGGCTGAGGCCGTTCCTTTATAGGACGATGTAGACGGTCGCAGTCCAAGAACTGATCGAATACGACTCACCGTTACTCGACAGCTGACGCGACGTGCTGCGGCAGATAGATAGACAACTAGCTACCGTAAACCATGTCACTCGTTGCATTCAATACAGGCTGCAACAATCTACTATTACCATACTAAATGAACGCAACTCCACTAAACGGATTTGAGGAGTTTTACAGCTTCAGTTTGCGAAACCGCTGCTCGCCCCGTTGCGGCACGTTTCGAAATATCGCAGCCGTTAATTGCGAATAAAATTTTATCGCCGATATAAATAATTTCTTCGAGACAATTTCCCGAGTTATTGTCGCTTTTATGGTTGTGGTTATAGAATAATGACTATTAAGGTCATGAAAACCTGCAGATGTGTATACGACTGTTGGGCAAGTCGTACAAGAATAAGGTGCCTTAATAGGGCCGGCAGATCGCATCGGGACAATAAAAAATAGAGCGAGTCGCGCCGCCCGCGCAGCAGACGAGGAAAAAGAGACCCTATTGTGTGCAGCAGGGTTCCCACACACACTACATTGGTCTTATTTCTCATCAAGTATAATTATTGATTTCATCTTCAGATTCATGTTTCAACTTAGTTGAAATACACAAAAAGAACCTCTCTGTGATTTTTTTTCGTTGAAAATCCTGCGCCGTTTTAAGGCATCGTTGGTTTCATTTCCCTGATAACACGAGTTATAATCAGAATTAGTCATGCGAATTTCAAAACTAGTATTATACGTTTTTATCTGAAATTAAAGTCAGTCAATATAAACATACACTTGACCTTATATCGGCGTGATACGCGGTACTTATTACAGTTAATTAGCACTTATGATACGATTCTTCTTTAAAATTTTACAAACGGTAGCTGCAATTTTAAGTATTAAGTGTTTAAGAGAAAAAGTCCACAATCTTGGATGTCTACATCACAACAGTGGGTAGCGTGTTATATTATTTCAACAGTAAGAATAAACCGACTCGACCTTTTTTACCCATCTGCCGCCAGAAAGGAGGGTTATTTTTATAATTTATATAAAATAAGTGCTATTGACCTCATGCACAACCCTAGTGCAGCGATAGCAGGCGGGTCGTCGGCCGCGCCTCGCGACGTGCGCGCGCGACGAAGCTCCCGATCTCACGTGAATGACAAATGACGGCGCGGCTGATCGATGGCTTTTCTATCGCCACACATCACTCTGAACAAGGTTGATGGAGAGTGGAGTTAGAGCCAGTTTTTATGATAGATCGTAAAAGGATACAAAACTGCCGCTTGTAAACGTTTTCTACATGAAAGCGCTACTTATCATGGTGAACGTTTCCGATTCTAAACGTGGTCACATTACACGTCTGCAATGGGCCAAGAGGTCATCCCAATTGCAATCTGCCATCGCCTTTGTTTACGCCAGTAGGTAGTTGCAGTGGGTTTAAATGATAATTATGAATTATAAGGTAACTGGGAAATAATATTACATAAATTCATACGGCAGATTAGTGATATGTCATTATCCTCTTTCGCCGTTTGATTCATTTGAAACTTTATAAGTATTATTATGAGACTATAAGAGAGATATAAAATCGCAATCTCGATCTCTTGGAACTGAAATACCTAAATCCTGACAAATATTATACAATTAAAACGTCATTTGAGGTAAACAATTAACGATAATATGATAAGTCCCATAATCACAACATGAAGGAAGTGTACTAATGCGATGATAACGTGTAATGACTTGTACATATAATGAAACATGACTCATTTATTACTTCGAAACTGGTAAAAGTAAGAAATAATACAGACGGAGGTGCAGCTGCATAGTAAGCGAGAATAAATGTGCTCATTGTAGCAAGGGCTGGCAATACTGCCCTAACTTCTCTTTTTTTTTTATACGACGAGGAAGGCAAACGAGCAAGTGAGTCACCTGATGGTAAGTGATCACCACTGCCCATAGACACCCACAACCCCGGAGGATTCGCAGATGCGCTGTCAACCTAGAGAGCTAAGATGAAATGCCTCTTGTGCCCGTGATTACACCGCCTCTTACTCTCCACACCGGAACACAACAGTGCAAGCACTGCTGCTTAGCGGCAGGATTAGCGAGTAAGACAGTGGTAGGGATCCGGACGGACCTCGCACAAGGTCCTACCACCCGCAAACCCTCTCTTGGATCAATGGAGGCTATTCGCGAGTCAAACAACCCCTAGAATCACTGACGAATGAGGTCTCTCTGTCATTCCATTCTCCACCAATGAGAGACAAGCTACTGGCCTATGATTGGTGGAGAATGACATATTATAGACCTCAGAATGACAGATAGACCTCACTCGACACTAGCGATCCTAGCGGATTTTTGACTCGCGATAGATATCGTTGTCTGCTTCCTATTGTTATTTAACTTAACCAACTTAGAAAAGTTGAAAAACCGGCGTTTTCGCTATTTAACTAGCTCACGGTTAAAAAACTTCGTACAATAAATAATTCCAAGCAATCGTTTAGGAGCTAAGATGCCAGAGACAGACACACAGTGGACTTTTACTGTGTTAATAGTGAATAAAAAACTCCCGACACTGTGATTCCAAAGTTCAATATCTCAATAACGGGAGAACCAATTATAATTAAACTTAGCTAAGAACCATCTCGATTAAAAAAAGCCGCGTCCAGAGCGATACAAACATCCGTTTGGGAGCTTGTATTTTCTTTGTGCCTTATTTCTTGTCTTGACTGTTATGTGGTGTTCAATAAAGAGTTATTGTATTGTATTGTATTGTATGATGCCAGAGACAGACACACCCATAAACAGACACCCAGGTCAAACATATAACACCCCTCTTTTTGTGTCAGGGATTAAAAAGGACGCAAAGTTTTCCTCGGGGAATCGTCCCTATTTCGGACGTCACTAGAAATCGTGTTAATTCTGTCAAGACTTAAAACAAATGGGACTCGAACCCCGTGTTCCGATAAGTTGCGTTGCAGATGGCAGCCCTGCGTGTCCCGGACAGGCGGGTGTCGCGGATGATCAGTTATTTGCGTACATCCGTCCCCCACCCCCCCCAGTACCGTCTGTGTGCTCACACCTAGCCACTTTACGCTCTTTCTAATGCCCGTCTCCACCAGGGTTAACCAACAAAATGAAATAGTAGCCTAGTTCGAGTACCTAGTTTCTTTATTTTTATACGACAAGGAATACAAACAAGTAAGTGGGTGTGGGTGTGGTAAGTGATCACCACTGCCCAAAGACGCCCGCAGCCCCGGGGGGCTCGCAGATGCGTTGCCAACCTAAAGGGGTAAGATGAAATGCCTCTTGTGTAAGTAATTACACTGGCTGTCTTACTCTCCACATCGGAACACAACAGTAAGTAACAGTAATCGCGCGAGCGGAGCCTTAGCACGCAGTGTGCGTATCGCTGCCTCTAAATCGTGCGCTTCCAAAGGAAGGACTACGAATTAGTCCGAAACATATCGGGCTAAACTCGAATCATATGTGAATGATCCGGTTATGCCACTATAATATAAAAAAACAAAAGTTGAAGAACCCCCGTCATTTTCATTTCAAAGTTCAATATCTCAAAAACTGCTGAAACAAATTATATGAAACTAAGCTAAGCACCCAAACCTGCCCGCAAATAAAAACAAACGAACCCAAATCGGCCCATCCGTTTTATAGCTACGGTGTCACAGACAGACACACACACACACACACACAAACATATTGGTCCAACTTATAACACTCCTCTTTTTCAGACGGTGTTTGATAAAAACATGGCAATATTAATTGGCAAATAATGTTGCAATCAATTGACCTAACTTATCCTCACAGGATAAGCTTAAATAGGTACCTACCTACCTAGGTATGATACGGGTTTTTTTCCAATGATTCATCAGCATCATATCCGATGAAAGAAAAGCCAAATTCCCTTGAGGAAATAGGTGTAAATTGGTGGTTATTTAGCTATAGGTAACTAACAAGTAAGCCTAGTCATAAAATAAAAGATTATAGGAAATAATTGTTGACTTGCCGCTAAAGTACTTGAGCTATTAAAATGGTTGCCGAAATTTCATAGAATTTCCTTGCGAATGCTACAGTTGCACTAAACTGTTTTATCATGCAACGATTTGACCCGCTGTAACAGATAAAGTGGAAGTAAGCAAATGCATTTATCAAAGTGCACTCGTGCACACCAGGCATTATGCAAATAATTAGCTAATGCATTGCACATCCAGTTCAAACTATGCACTTTATAAATAAAAATGTAACATTCTCAAAATTAATCATAATTAGCAGTAGTAATAAGTAATTGTGGGTATTCTAGCATTTCTATTTCCAGAATATGAAGATAAGGTGTGTCATACTTAACTTACATAAACAAATCTGGACAGAAAGGCTGATTTCTGCATTCCTACTCCATTAATTAACTTAACATTAAAAAAATGGTCAAACTACCACACACTTTTTTCACAAAAACAAACAATATCAATGATTAGCGATATTGTTGTATGAGGAAAATGTAACACTATTTTTTTTAAGTGCCGTTGTTTAATTTAAAAACATGTGTGAATTTGACTGCAGAATTTTTAATGTTAAAATAAATGGAGTAGGTAAACATTAGTAGGTGAGGTGTACACAATTAGAGAAAATGGTTGACAGACTTGGTACATTAGGACAATTACTTCAGAGTCATAATAACTATTCAATAAATGTCTTTTATTATTTTATTTATTATTATAATAAAAAAAAATTACACAGAAAGTAAAACTGAAGTTTCTGTAACATAACAGGTACTTAATACAAAACTTATAACATATCAATGAGTATGAGTATGATCATTGATTGGTTAACAAATAACAATTACTTGGTTCCAGCTGTTTTCCTTTCCCATGGCAAATAGTTTTTCACAATAATTCTGTTGTCTTATCCATAAGGGTTTTCAAAAATTGGATAGCCAAGGAATTAACCAAGACTCCTACATAAGAAGTAATGTTCTGCGTAGCTTACCTTCAGGGTAGGCCTGTTTCTTGGCTATGACGTCGATGACTAGCCCGGTGTGGTTGTAGAGCGGCCCCATGGCCCGCATGTCGAACTCCACGCTAGCCACGTACGTCACGTTGATCACGGGCTTGGAGTACTCCACGTGGGCCATCTGCAGCACGTCCGCCATCTCCGAGTGCAGCGTCCGGCTGATGTTGGTCAGGAAGGACTCGCCAGCCGGCGCGGCCGCGGCCGCCGGGCCCGCCAGCACGGCCAGCAGCAGGCACGCTTGCCACATCGTCGCTGCTCCCCCGGCACCAACACTACATAACACCGCACCACCCTCTCACTGCACCGGCGCCCACAAAACAGATACTTTATCTCACTGTTTGCAAAACAAACACCGAAAGATTACCCACTTTACTAAACATAAACACTAGCGAACTAGGTCGATATCGGCCGCCCCGGTCGCTTAAAAAGCTGTTTACACCCCGCACTTCAGTCTGATTGTGATCCCCTGATGAACTAAAGTTCGTTATGTGCGCGCTTTGAGTCACGATTTACATGTTTTAGTCAAGATCCTTTGTTTCGTAGTATGGACCCGAACCACGACTCGGTCGGGGCGGTCGATGCGCGACGAGTGCGAATGAACGAACGGCGCGCGCCGCGAGCGAGCGGGCGGGATTGATTCGGATGTCAACGTCTCAACGTCAACGACCGGTTTTACCCCACCAAGATTCAGTTCGTTCGTTCAGTGATACCACTAATAAAATTTGTTTTCCCCGAAGCTATCTGACGCGCAGTTTTAGCGCTGTGTAATTAAATGTCAAAAAAACTGGTGAACATTTCTTATGTGTGTGTCTTTAATTCGGTTATAAAGCATATTTCTGAAAATATCACAAACGTAAAGTATCACGCGAGAATAAAATAGAAAAGATGATTTGTTGTCCTTTTTCTATATTGTGCCTACTTGCAATTATTTTAACTAAGCTGTCAGCCGGTCCCTATCCATTCAGAATAAAGTAATAAAGTATGTAAATAGTAATAGGATGGCATAAAGTGAAGATCACTTACCATCAGATGACCCACTTGCTCGTTTGCCTTCCTTTTCGTATAAAGATAAAAAAGAAAGACTTAAAATGATGAAGCTCACTTAGCCGGTTTGATACTTAATATTAGCTAGCTTAGATAGCTATTATTAAACAACACGAATTTAAACTCATATTTTTACTTAATCTTAATACTGGTTGAGACGTTTTTGTGCAATATAAATAAAAAAAATGTTACCTAATTACATTTGAGTTCTTTAAACACCTTTACCCCTTTTTAGGTTTACGTAGAACAAAATATTGTGGCAGCACGTTTTTACGACCGGAATAGCATTCACCATTCACTCACCTGTTCAAGTGTTCAGTGCTGCCAGACTAAAGAAAACCGTCATTTATAGTTTAAAACATTGATGTACCAAAAATAGACGGATATGCCACCCCTTCACCGCGCGCGGACAAGCAATATAGGTGATTAGGTGATTCGACGACCTAGTCGCCAACGGCCGTCGCTCAGGTGACATCTCCTTGACTTGCCCAATTTCAACAGTTTTACACATTTTTGAACTGTACAAACAACACGAAAAAGAAAACAAAGCACTGGGAATCACATTCAATACGTAAATAAATAATGTACTCATTGTTTGTAACGAAAACCATGCATTTAAAAGTATAATATTATAGCCAAATAATGCAGGGCCAACAATTTATTTCCCCACCTGATAAATTCCTACCTCTAATATTATGGCCAAATAACATAGGGCCATTAATTTCCCGTCCTGATAAATCCCGACTCGAGTAGAAATTCGGAAAGAAAAACTCCCGGTGAACTTTCATAGAATATTTGTTTTTTATTTTTATTTAACTAATAGCTTTGTTCTTTCCTGGTAAATTGAATAAAACTATTACAGAATCTGACTGAATAGTCAGATGGAATCATCTACTTCCACTAATTTTCCAGTTTTTAGATCTACCGATTTAGACTGTGACATAAGTGGCCAATGACGACACTGAAATATCTTTTTCATATTTTTTCCATTATTTTATATTTTTACCTTTGAAACAGTTACGAAACACTTGCCTTCCATTCCACTTGCCACTCTATGAGCTTTCTCGTCTCTTATACGCAAAATATTATTAGTAGTGGCTCTGTGAGCTGTAGACCTCGTGAGCAAATATTTATTTTCCAAAAAAAAACCATAATTATCGAACCTGCTTACAACATTTTACACCGTAGAGGAGAACAGCTGGACAGACATACGAAAGATTTTTTGACCAATTTGAAACGTTGACGCTTCGCTCGCTCGGTCAATAAAGAACGACCTGTTATTTTATGTACGTCAATTACCAGGTCATTGTTATCATGCGACTACTTGTTATTTTGTGGACATGAATTAGCAGGTCGGTAGTCGTACATTATCTAGATAGTATATTTGTCTGTGGTATATTCCCTTGAAGTTTGACATGTCAGTGTAATGACAGCTAATGAGTGAAGGCCGCATTTTGTCAGCGCTAAAGAGGTGCGTGGCCAGTCTTTCATGTTTAAAAGTCGATGGTTTAAAACTATTATGTTTTCATTGTTCAGGAAATGATGATAATTTTTAGAGTACGCACTGAAGTACAGTAGGTATTACCTTGTACTAAATGGACAGTGACCGGCTGACATCTTAGATCTTAGGTTAAACATATTAAACACAATCTGACTAATGTACGTACTGGTCATGTCCGACCTTGCAAATATTCATTGTATTGTATTCGTCAAAATAATATCAATACCAATAAGCATTATATTCAAGTAAGTACACTTACTACAAATATTATTTGATTTACTCCGCTGACTGAATTTACAGTTTCAGGTCGAATTTTGGAAATATTAGGGCACAATTATGAAGTAAGTATACACGAAGAATGAGGATACATTGAAATAAGCCACAATTATAATGATCGATTTTGATTTTAATAACTTTATTTATTTACTATCACTCTTAAAGCCCAAGAAAAATCTTGCAAGTTGCATTACATTATGGCGCTCGAACAACGTCATCTATCTCTTTCGATTCACAGCTTCACAATGTACTGCAAATTGCAAGATATTTCATAAAAGTCTAAACTGGACTTTATACCTATAAATTACAAAATTACACTTTACTACCCCAATCTGTGCTGAGATAAACTAAAATAACTTACTAGATATTTACATAATGAGCTTTTACAAAATTATCAAACATAATTCACTCATAATAAAGTCACAATGATCTGGTATATACATGGTATTCAAATAAATCTCAAACTGTTGATCATACTTTTAAAAATTGTATAAAAAGCATATAACAACTGAAACAAAACAAAAAATATCGTTTTCAACACACTTTTTCGTGAATTAACTCTTGTTACACGGCATTTAGGTTCATTGTTCATCTCATAACACTCGTGTGCTTTTTTACATTATTGTTAATGCACTTGTGCTTTTTACAGGTTTAACGTTATAATCCGAATCGAATGTGATGGCCAACCTAGATCACTTGTATCATAATGAATTTATGACTTTCAGGTGGTTCCATTTCATTACACAATAACAACGAAATAATCACTCTTTTCTATCGTACCTACCTATTCTAGTTTAGAATCTAGACTCATACTAATACTTAAATAATTAATTAGGTACGTATAAAATTGTAGAGCGTCTTTCATGCTTAATTACCCACCTGAAAACCACTGCAGGTAATCTCAACAAGTTTTTTTTTTTACATCATAATAACATTACATAACATAGCTGTAAACAAAATTAGCAGAGTTACCAAAAACCCTGTCAAATTAACATTAAAATAAAAACTAAGATCACAACCGTGTATCCAAAGCCTAAACAATACTTAATCACAAACTGTATTGTAAAGTACACCATCTCGGTTATTCGAAAAAACAAAATCAAAAATCTCAATCATACAAACTAACGTATTCATTAACAAGGAATCGCAAAGTCAAACTTAAGAAATAAATACAGCTAGTAACAACATGGCGTTTTGACTGTAAAGTTTAAAAAAATATCTACAGTGGTTCGTAGGTATTTTTCTATAGCATAATTTAATTTTCAGAGTGTTGCACGTCACACTTATTCATTCAACCTCAAACTATCATACTTTATCGTTTATTTCTTCTCCAACAGTGCTGTGGTCTCGATGATGTGGTCGCTCGTGTCGGCGACCGCCGTGAGCGCCTCCGGCGCCGTGGCAGCCCCCAGGGCGCGGGTGTCCAGACCTTCCACGGCCTCTAGGCTCTTCAGGACCTCGGGAGACGCGTTGAATGCGATCAGCTTCTGATCCACGCTCTTGAACTTTTTGACAAGCCGCTCCAGTGCCTGTCAAATAAATAGTTTTCATCACTGTTTTAAATGTGTAATGTTGCTTATTTACACCTACATAAATAATATTTCAATGTTTCTTCAAAATTCGGTTAAATTGTAAATATAATAACCATTTTTCCACACAGAGGTGTTAAGCTGTACGGTACCTCCTTGACCCCCTTCAGAACCCTATGCCTATATGCCTATGGTGGAAAATCAACCTATAGACTGTCACAAATACGCTGTAGCAAATATCATATAAAACAGAGCATTGGTAGAAGTGGATCCAGGCTTAAGGGAGGGTCGGGCCTTGGGTTAATCTTTATCTCATGTCACCTGCTTTAATCTTTCAGAAAAGTGATAAATATAAAAAAGTGGTCGTAATGTCGTAATTAAAGGGGGGGGAGGGGAATTGCACCCATTGCCCCCTCCCCTGGATCCGGGGCTGAGCATTGAACTGAGCAGTAAGGTTACTATACCTGTCTCGAGGCGTCATCGATGAGTGACAGCGCGCTGCAGTCCAGCAGCAGCGGCGCGTGGGGCCGCGCGCGCGCCGCCGCCGCCAGCCGCGCCGCCACGTGCTCCACGTTCAGGAATATCAGCGCAAGCGTCGGCCGCACGCGCGTCGCCTCCAAACCGCCCACCTGTAAACATTAGCAGACATGAGTTGTGGAAATGAACTTCGTATTTTGGTCTCACCGTAATCAAGGAGACTTTGTTCTGTGTGGTTTAAGCCCACAAGTCATTAAGGAGAACTATCTAATCATAGTAAACCTATATCAAGGATGTATCCTGTGCATATAGCATAACTTAGCCTTCGGTAAGGTACGTGCCAGCGATATGAGCCGCGCGTACGGCGGACAGGTGCCGAGGGTCGCGCGCTCCGCTCACCGCCGTACCATGCTCAAATTGTTCCAGGGGGCATATCTTTGTGTTTATATCAATAGTCAATGGTCTCTGAGTGAGAGCACCTAAAATACATATACTCTAACTTGAACATATTCCATTTCAACTTGTGTCTGTGTGAATGTGTCGCACCTGCACGTGGTGGCGATGCACGACGGGGCGCATGACGCCGCGCAACAGCACGGCGGTGGCGGCCAGCACGCCCACCAGCACGGCGCGCTCCACGCTGTCGGCCAGACACACCGCGAACGTGAGCAGCAGCACCGCCAGCTCCGCGCGGCACGTACGCCACAGCCGCTGCACCGTGCCCAGGTCGATCTAACATAGTAATACATACTTCACTATTGCACACAAAGACACAGACCACAGGAGTCAAACTTGGCTCCTATGGCCTGTGTCTTTGGCATCTGTCCAACCGAATAAAGATGTCTACCGTATCACACCATTACTGTATTAGCAACGTGTCAGGCAAAAAACATTCCTTGTATTGCAAACTATGAGACTATGCCTACTATTAGCACGTTTCTTCACTGACGAGCTTTGTCTTATCCTCAATTTTTGTTTCTATTCATAAAAGTATTTGCCATCCCTAAAAATATTTCAATACTATGTACTGTACCTACCATAAATATAACAGCACATATGAGAACTGATGACAGGCAAGCCTTCGGAATGAACTTGAAGTAGTATGTCATGAACCGAAGTGCAAGCAGAACGATGATCCCTGAAAATAATGTAATAATCCAAATTTTAGATATACGCATATTGTTATTTAGTTAGTAACATCTCCAGCCTTTTAACGTCCCATTGCTGGGCACGGGCCTTCTCTTCAGTATGAACGGGCTTGGGATATAGTTCCCACGCGGGCCCAGTGCAGATTGGGAACTTAACACATGCCATTGAATTGTTTCGCAGGAGTGTGCAGGTTCCCTTTAATATGAACTACAAATGTAGTGGGATTTAGTTAGTAGGTATTGAATTTAATTAAATATACTCAGTTTTAAAAGCGAATTAAATTTTTAGTTTTGAGATAAATATTTCACAATGGCAACACTAATGAGTGAATGGTCAAACAACTGAATGACTGAATGTCGCGTCCGGCGATTTCTTTATATTATAAAGAGATTATAAATCGTAATCGTAGCATTCGTAGCACGTAGTAATAGTAGTAGTTATAGTGTCGTAGCTTCGTAGTAATCGTTCGTAGATGTTTACGTCATTAATGTCATTACATTATCATTATCGTTTGGTACCTTTCGACCATCCAACACCGATCTGCGCCATTGGGTTCTATCATCAGCGAGCCCCTGGCCCTCCCAGTCATGTACAGAGATTTTAAATGCGTACATGTCCCGCACCCGCACATGCACGCGATGTGCAGGTCCATGACGACTGGTTTAGGATATTATCGTATAAGCGGGCTAAAAGACACCAACTCGGCTCTGGTTCTCCGCGCGCCTCCCATCCTTTTGCCTGTCAGGCTTGCGGTCGAATTTGTCGCTCCGTATTGGCTTGCACAGCCATCAGAAACGATGCATTACCTCTTGGTAGACTATAAGGCCGATGATGATGATGATCATTAGGTAATGATCGCACGTAATGCCGCGGGCGCGAAGTCACGCCCTCAAAATAACACATAAGTAATTCAAAACGGATAGATACCTAAGTACTTTACAAAGTAATTGAGATGTTTGTGATGGGGAGTTCATTTTAGTATCAAATATTTATTACCAGAAGTAAGTAGGTAGTAGGTAAATCACCTCGCCAAAAACTTTCTGTTGCATAAGTACCTAAACACACTACCTAGCTTTTCCCACGAGAACTTTATAATTATTATATGCAGTTAAGCAGCTATACGGTTGTGGAACTCCTTACTTAAAAGCCTAAGGCACGCTAAATCTTTGACTATTTTTAAAACTATGCTGAAGGAGCACTATCTGTCAATCTGTACATGAGTTTTCTGGCTAACTTTTTAAAGTTTTCTATAGTTAGTATTTTTGTATTATTATGTATCTGTTATCGAGTTTCATTGAAATTATGTGTTTTTTTATGCTTTTTATGTATTTTTTTTTTTGTTGTAACCTGCTATAAATTCGTGACCTAAAACTTTTTTAATTAGCACCACCTGCTTTAAAATGTTCTTACCTTTATCCCATTATGGTTGCCTGGTAGAGATCGCTCTGTAGCGATAAGGCCGCCCATTGCTACCTTGTATTTTCTTTGTGCCTTATTTCTTGTCTTGACTGTTATGTGGTGTTCAATAAAGAGTTATTGTATTGTATTGTATTGTATTGTAAGTACCTAGGTTGGATAAGTAGGTACATATTTTAACAAAAATGTACTTATATGTATCCACTAAGTACCTACATCACATCTATCTAATAAGAATTTCAATTGGCGGAGTAAAAATTGCTAACAAACAAAAAAAAGCCAGCCAAGTGCGAGTCGGACTCGCACGCAGAGGGTTCCGTACAAATTTGTAGGTAAGTATGTATGTAAATAGTTCGTCTACCACGAGAAACGGGTCTTGAAGATTTTTCCCGTTTTCCCCGAATGTTTTAAGTTGTCCAGACTGATGGACGTACAACAAAATGATCCCACCTATATAGGCGTTCTGTTTTTGCCTTCGAGGTACGGAACCCTAAAAACGAGAACCTCCTTTTTTCAAGTCGGTTAAAAAATAATCCACCGCAATAGGCAGTTATAAATCAATAAATCTTTATTGTGTGCGTGGAATTCAGGCTACATAATAACAGATGCATTTGTCAGCTTGTTTCACTGAACCTATTCTTCACAGACCTACACACATTGTGTAAAGACAAGAAGGTACATCATAATAAGTGAACAAAAACCCTACTATTTAGGTATTTTTCTAATTCACCTACAGAAAGTTAGGTACATTAGACCCTGTCCGGCGTTTTCGTTCCTAGTCTTGGCTTATCAGGACCCACGTAGATGTAAGCCGTCCAGCACCCAAGAGCCGACTTCCCAGCATAGATCTCCGTCTCCGTCACATACAGTCCATAAGACCTGACCGCCATGCCTCGGAACGCTTTGTCTATTAAATCAATATCCACATCCGATATCTGATACAACCCTTTCTTCAACGAACAAGTCTTCACGTAGGGTATCTTGAAGGCGTTAAATATAGCTTTGGCCACAAAACTTTGGCATTTGAGGTGGTTCATCCGGAACTTCCATTTTATTTTGTCCACTCGCTTCTGTCCGTCTTCCTTTACAAGGCCAAAACGAAATGTTCCTTCTTTGTTGTCGTTGCCTATGTCTTCTTTCACAGTCAAATTACCTCGTATAAGTTTCTTGCCTGACTTCTTGTTGTAAAACGTTTCTACATTGAGCTGAAAAGGGCTGTAAGGAGCGTACGGCAGGTCCGGCTCGGCGCAGTTGCTCAAGTCCACTAAACTGGTCTTGTACGCACTCAGTGATTTAAAATGTAACATGCTTGTGCACACAACTATAAATATTACTTTCATGGTGTTGTTGTTGTTGCCAAAATGTGACTGACCGAGCTACAAATGCAAAGAGCATCTGAACTTCGTCGTAAATAACAAATTCAAATATAATGGTGGTAATGGTGGTATAATTTGTTCCGGACGATTTAACTTATTTCTCAATTCGAAATGTAGGTAAGTAGGTATGTTTTTTATGTCATTTTAATAAATATTGTAGAATATACCTAACTACATAATTATGTAGCTCTGCGGCACTTAATGAAAATAATAAAACTGGCCAAGAACGTGTCGAACCAAGCTCAGAGTAGGATTCCGTAGCCGTTATACTACACAGAAATGCACCAATGGAAAAATAAGTGCGTTAATAGTAGTTTATGCAACTGATACATAATGAGGGTCCTTAAAACAAGAGTGTGTTTTTATGAAACGAGGCGAAGCTGAGTTTCATAATAGGATCACACGAGTGTTTTAAAGCCTAATTATATGGAGTTGCATACATTACTTTATCTACAAACATATTATAAGTACTCTAAGATGGGTTCAGAAGCCGAAGGCATATATCATACCCATACCTGTCACGAATTTGAACCTGACGTTTCGTAAACTGTTTTTTTTTTATTGTAAAAAAAAATCACATTATTATTTATACATGTCGGACTGAACTCGACTTATATAAGTGAGTGATCCGTTTTATTTCACTATGATTGTTAATTACGTTGGTTTTCAAATTTGAAACATCGAATTCGATATCGAAAAGTTACTATTACTTTACTGCTGGTGGTGGTGGAGGTGCTGGGGCTGGCGCTGTCGGCGAGAAGGCGACGGCGTACTGAAATGCTGGTCATTTTCTACGGTTTCTGAACGCATCATAGAGGACTTATGATATGTGTTTAGATAAAACAGTTATAAACACAATACAGTCTCAAAATGTAAAAATGTAATTAGAAATCTTAAAAATAATAGGTAAATGTCAAAAAAAATTTTATTTGCTGATTTTTTATTCAGCTTCTGTTACGTGTATGAAATGCCCCACTACAAATACTTATGTTTGTTATTTATCTACGACACTAAGTAGCGGCTTCTACAACACACCTATACTCCAAATTTCATCAATATACATCTTGTAGTTTTTGAGTAAAACATGCCGGTGACATATGGATGGACAGACAGATGGACATGACGAAACTAAGAACTAATAAGGGTTCTGTTTTTGCCATTTTGGCCACGGAACCCTATAAACGTTTGCCGAAACGTGTGCGGAACTATACGCGTGTCTAATGATGATGATCACAATTATTTTCAAGCCACGTCCTCCCCCCCAGAAAATAACTGAAATCACAATAAGGCATTAAGCCTTTACCTACCTGATTACATCGGAACGCAAATTGACACCTAAGTAGTAGGTAGTTAGTACCACAGCAGTTAAAAGAGGACAATTAAATGCTATCGTTCGTATTTCATTTTCCTTCCAGAACCAGTCGCCAATTTTTCCCCTCCACTTGCTATTAATGCACGTGTGTATTAGTATAATTACACGCAGTGTATGAGCTTATAATAATAAAATGCTGCAAAACATCATTTTAGAACACGTGTATCACGAGCAATACCTAATTACCGAGTCATATGATTCGCGCACTTGTGGCGTTACAAGTGCGACGACAAAGTAAGTAAGTAAGTAAACGCTTTATTGTACAGAAAATACAGAAATAAATACAGGTTACCAATAGTGATACAGCGGAAAGTCACGCGGCTATGCCACTACTATTCTCTTTTTATTAAGTAGTTCAGCGTCTAGGACCACACAAAGACCCAACTATCATGTGGGCATGGCGTGCACCAGCGCGCCGCCATGTTGGCCACGCCTGGCTCAGTACGTACCGGAGTAGAGGCCGGCGGCGGGCGTCTGCACCCCGCTGGAGTGCGACACGGCGGAGCGCGTGAAGGCCCCGCATGTGGGCATGGCGTGCACCAGCGCGCCCGCCATGTTGCACACGCCCAGCGTCAGCATCTCCTGCGTCGCGTCCACTCGCCCGCCGGACGCTGCGGATAAGACATTTCATTTTGTAAGGCCTTGTTTAGAGACAGTTGCCCCCTGAAGGATACCGACTGCAATCGCCACAATATACTTAGAGAGTTGTTCTCTAAGAAAATATTACACCTGGGGACTGAAGTCCGAAGGAAAAGAATTGTAAGTTGTATTTGTGCAACATACTCTAGGCACTTGGTCAGCGTGATGTGTAGAACACCACTTAGAAGTAGTTATACTGGATGATGATGGCACTTGGAATCGCTACAAATTTTCCTACTGGATGACAGAAAGACGCCGATTTTAACTTTTTTCACTGCACCGATTTTAACTTTAAACTTTATATGCCTTACCTACTATGTCAATAGCAGTAAGAAACTGGTCCTGGAAATGCTTACAGTAATTCCATAGGCGGTTGTACAAAATGGGACTCACTGAAGGCTTTAGCGATGGCGATGTTGGCGAGCACCATGACGATGGGCATCATGATGACGGCGGAGCCCAGCTCCTGCACCATCTCCAGGAAGCCGATGGTGCTGTTCCCGTGCGGCAGGCTGAACGCCGGCAGCGACAGCGGCGGCAGGCCGGGCTCCACGCGCCCTGAACACCAACCATGCTTGGGTCATTAGTTGGGCTTGTTCCAAATCACTTTCGTGGTCACTATTTTGACAAAGTGGATGAATTTTGATGATGTTTTCGGTTATTTGGTACCTACCACCGTTACCAACTAACTCAGAAGTGCCACCAAAATCTACAGCTAATTTATCAAAAACGTGTTCACGAAAGTGACGCGGTTTTGGAACGCTCGAATAATGACCCACTCATTTGAACTAGTTCTGCATACAAACAGTAGGCATGTATACAAGAAGCACGAGGCATTACCCCTAAAACATGCATAGTTAAGGTCTACCTTCTTCTTCTTCTACATTTACTCCACGACAAGATCTCAGAAAAAAGTTATTCTTTGAAACAAAAAGAATGTTCTAAATCGATCCAAGCCGTCTTCGAGTAATCGGGGAATTGAGAACCTCCTCCTATTTGAAGTCGAACTCCAGACGGAAATCTCTTCAGTGAAATCGATGGGCCAAGGTTACTGCGTACCAGAGAGCTTGATGAAGGGATTGTCATGGTCGCAGGCGTGGTACGCATAGACGGCGGCGCCGGTGACCACGAGCGCGTTGCGGCTGATGGACACCAGCCACAGCGCGCGCTGCAGCGCCGGCCGCTTCGGACCCACCTGCACGTCCTTTAGCTTCTGCAAGAGGGAAATGGAGTTGGGAGCACTGTAAGCAGAAGCCTCACGAATAACCTGAACCTACCTTATGTATGAGATCTACAAGAAATATGGCAGCATAAGTAAAATTGTGGCTCTCCGGCTACGCATCCACCAAGGATATGCGCGAGGTAATTCTCTTAAGGTACGAGGAGACTCTGAGGCAACTAGAAAAGGTGCAAGATGCAGGATGAGGGATCGCTGTGCTGATACTTATAAAACAACCAGGGGTAAACAAAATTTAGGTGATAAGTAGATATAATTATAGTGTATGGACGAGCCCTTCAGAACTCCGTTTTTGTTACCAATTTTTGAATCTAAAATTGGTCTCATTGATATGAGCCGTCAGCACACCCGCATGGAAGCCGACGGCCGCGCGTGGGTTCCTATTTCAAAATGTTAGAAAGGGCGTATCCTGATGTTTATATAATGAAACAATAGCTCACTCTGAGCAGCAGCAGCACAGTGCAGCACGCGAGGCTGAGCAGCACGTCGGGCACCTGCACGAGGTCCCACTTCTGCGCGATCAGCGCGAAGTTCTCGGCGATGGACTCGGCCGTGAAGCTAAGCCCCAGCAGCCCCCTCAGCTGCGTCACCACGATGATGACCGCCGTGCCGGATGTGAAGCCGCTTGTCACCGACGGGGAGATCAGGTCCACCAGGAAACCTGTAAGTTGACCTTTCTAGGTCACTGTCTGTCACTATGTCAATAAGAAGCCGTTCCCAATATTCAATCTATCTCTTGTTTTGATCTACCAACGAATTTTATACATATAAAGCCCAAAAATTAGCTTTTTGCTTTTTTGGTCCACCATCCTCCCATTGACAGATACCAAGCAGAGATTGGATTACCTACCGACAGTAAGATTATTGAGTCGGCAAAATCGAGATGTTTTTATGGCCCGTAGATTAAAACAAAACAAGAGACAAAGGTAATGTCTCTGTGCCCGACACTATCACATAGTTGGCACCTTCAATCTTTATACGAGCAATCAATTAGGACATTTAATTTACATTGAATATTTTGAACGACTGTTACTAAATCTGCATGTCGTCGCTTGTGGTGCATGTTTTTTAAACACCAAATAAATCATCTCGCTATCGTGAAGTTATCGTACGAAAAGGAACAGGTAGGTGTGGATACCGCCTTTATCGGGCCTTTATTAAGAATCCCTCTAAAGGGCGCTTAATTTTACGCGGAGATGACAAAGCTCACGAAGATTGCACGTCAACAAAATCAAGCTATTGGCATGAATGTTTTAATGGCGAGACATTTGCACCCCGCCTTATCTCGGGCCATTCAGTGAATTTAATTAAACATAAGTGCACAATGAGGGCCGAGCCATTCATCACGCTATCTGCTGTGGAAAGTTATTTGAGGATGGCTATTATTAGACGCGTCGCTGCAACAATGAGCTCCTCAGATGCGCCTCAGGCAGCATCAACCACTAGGTTCACCCTAGTCGTAAGAACACCTTATCTGCATGCTTTTTGCATTGCGGTGGGACTTCCTGATCTAACTGTGTAATGTATTGTAGTGCACGCCGTAATTTGTACATGACATTTCGGTAGATTAAATATCGACTCGTTTCGACAGGGCGTCTTCTCTCCACACCTGTGCAATGGTTCCAAGACAACAAGTGATGTGACGTCATAAATTAATATGTAACATGTACCTTCTGCATTGCGTCCAAAATGTCTAAATTAATAATCCACTTGCATTTGACCTGAAAGGAGTTGTAACTGTCGGATATCTTTCTTTGAGCTCAAATGTGTTAAAAAGCTCAACTGAATGACCCTATCTTAAGCCTACTGAATGTGAAACTCATGCGTACACGCACACTGCTGAGTTTAAATATTTTGGAGCTTCTTTTGATAGAGTACTGCGAGCCCTGAGGGGCTACTGCGAAGTCTGAAATTCCAAGTTTGTATTCGACTCCTGCTCACGTCAACATAGGTTAACAAGAAAGCTAAAGGGAGGAAAGAAAGGGAAAGGGAGGGAGGGAGGGGAGGGAATGGGATCAGATGCGAACTTCGAATTTCGGAGTACTTAGGGACTCAGGCAGCGTAAAGCGTAAAATAGGTAAGTAAGTAGTTTGTGAATCAATAAGGTGATGTTTTAATTGTTTACTATACTTATTGTGCCTGTGAGATCTCATTCATAATGACGATATTTAATGAGAGGAATGTCGTTATCTCATTGTAATTATTCGCAAACAAACATTTAAAAATGAAACGTCAGTCAAGTTGTTTACGCGGCGATCCAATAAACCCACTTTCTTACATTTTTATCAATCGTTCTCAAACAATCTCGGAGCACGTCAACCCTCGCGTTTGTATACTTATTTTAATGTCCATAATTTGGCATTTGGTACACATACAAGTAAGCCCTCAGCTTAACTTACATAGCAGTGATAAAATTATACAAATAACAATATTATCTACTTTCCAAGTAAATTCCCCGCGTTTTTCCTTTCAATTTCAGTTGGTGGTGGAAAATTCGGTATCAAGTACAGTCACCAACATTTCTAACCGTGTCTTCGTGCATCTTGTCACGTTGTAATAGTGATACGTTTCAGAAATCGTCAGTTTGTTCAGTAATGGTGATAGAACCTGATAAAACTCAAATTATTTTGAACCATACAAAATTTAAATTAAGTAAACATTAATTTTGTCTGCAGCTGATCAAATATTGCAATGCTTAAGTAATAAGAATACTCAGCTTCTGCTGTGACGGGTGTATATTTTTTCCCAAACAATTGAAAGTCATAAGTCAATAACTCTCTTTTTCTCTGAAACTGTTTTATTCAGGACAGGTATAAATAGACCTAACCTATAGACTTCTACAGTATGATCATTACAAAATTCCTGTTTTTTTACGGTTTCAGAGTAAAAAAGAGAGTGCGAATAGTGATAGGTTATGACAAACAATAGGTTCTTAATATTAAAAAAATATATGAAACAAAAAGGGATCCGGCCTGTAACAACCGATACCTATTATCATGATACTCGGGACTTAATCGCGTAAAAAACTTCGAGACCATGGACGCAACGTCGCGTCCGAAACGTCGAGGTATTTAAATTCAAATTTAAATATAAAAGTTTTTTACGCGATTATGTCCCGAGTATCATGATAATGTGTGAAAATCGCGATAGTTTAAATCAATACATAACCGATACCTAAGTATAGTTTATTCTCTACTCGTCAATGTTTCGCAGTTGGATTTACCAACGCAGGGTAAACACGATTTCTTATCATCTTGCCGTGACGCACTGCAGCACGGCAGCCAGCTCGCGACTCACCGAGGCGCAGCAGGCCCATCAGCATGACCACGGCGCCGGAGAGGAACGCCAGCAGCGTGACGTACTGCACGGGCAGCCCGTGGCAGGACTGCAGCACCAGCAGCGCCATCAGGCTCGTCGGCCCGATGCTCACCTCCTTCACCGTGCCGAACACCATGTACAGCATCGTGCCTGTCACATAAACAATTAGAAAAGTCTATAAACCCCAACATTGTCATTTCAAAGTTCAATATTTAAAAAAATAGGTGAACCGCTTTTAATAGAACTTAGCTAAGAACCATCTGGATTAAACTAGCTTTCGATTAAGTAGCAGGTTGCATCCAAATGGATGTTTCCTATTACTTAGGGAGTATGTGTCAATTTTGATCTGCCGTATACACCAAATACAAATGGCAAAATGGAACGACGGCATATAATAGTTGCAATGAATACAAGTAGGGGGTCGAATGTAAAACCGTTGCCTCCGGGCCAAAAATGCCACAGTGGTGAAATGTCTTATTTGGATCATAAAAGCTTATAAGCTGATGAGATTTTAAGTTAGATCAATGTAGACCAAATAAAAAAAAAGTTGATAAAGAGACTGTCGTACTTAATGCTTTTCTTTCAAAAAAGAAAGCGCAGTACTCACGGGAAGAACACGTGTACAAGCGTATTATACCTACTTATAGGTTTGCACTTTCATCTATGAACAATGGACACATGTAGGTAAGTACATACATAGGCACAATATGACAAATGATAACACTATTGTGGAAACTTTGCTGTTTATATTCCGGAGGGCTCGCCGCAGATAACTGATGAGGTTGTACCTCTGTTTATCATATAAGGTCACAGTGTTGTGACAGGGCTGATTGAATTTGTGTCGTAATACTGACGCCAGCGCCAAAGGAGAGAGACTGGCATATAGCAACAACATACAGCATCTAAAGAAATAGCGTAACTGGTATTCATTAGAAAAGATTGAAGAGAAAAAAATCTAGAATAGGTTTCGCTTCGTTCTATCCAAGATTGTTTTAGTCTTATTTGGACATAATATTTAACGGATTTCAAGTGTTTTGACTGTAGTGGCAATCTGGCCTGATCCACAGTGCATGTAGGGTCTGAAGGTACACACTAAAATGACAAATTGACAAGCATTGCCCTCTTCAAATAGGTACAAGAGTACCATGTTATTGATTTTTCAACACCATGCACTTTCTCAATTAAAAAACTTGTGAAAACGAGCTCCTTCGAGTTGGGTGTAATCGACGGGCGAGCTCTGCCTCGGTAAATATTCCCGCAAGCCTGGCTGCCCTCGACAAGACCGCGGTTTTACCATGATCCACTATTGCATACCCTCGTAAGCAGGGCCGGCCTTAGGGGGGGGGGGGGGGGGGCGACCTGGGCGACCGCCCGGGGCGCCGGGGTCTACACAGGGCGCCGCGCGCGCCGGCATAATATCACAACTGTCTATAAAAGGGCGCCAAAAGCATGACTCGCCCGGGGCGCCTAGATGATTAAGGCCGGCCCTGCTCGTACGTCCCCGCGTACTTATAGAAGTAAAAATAACTGCTGAATGTACTTACTATGTGAAGTACAAATTGTTCAAACCTTTTGAACGCCGACAACGCATACAAAAGTTGTCATCCACACGCCAAGATAGCATAACGTCAACGCGGACTAAAGCCTTAAGCATACGTTCGTAACTGTGCTGCCGGACGCTTTTAAGCGTTGGTGGCGTCGTAGGCGCGTCGGCTCATGACGCTTTTAAGCGTCCTTGGCGTTCAAAGGGTTAAAAGAATAACTAAAATAATTTTCAAAATAAAGAAACTGGGATCTTGCATCTTGGTGTGGAGCACTACGTCCGTCATAAAAGTGAGGACTTAAGAGGACAGAACCGCGGTAAAGCTCGCCTTTCGGTTACAGCCTTTAGCAGTACCGAATAGTAAACCAGATACCCATGAATGAAGAGTAGAGGCCGTAGTGTACGGGCAGGCCGGCGAGCGCGGCGTAGGCGATGCTCTGCGGCACGAGCGTGAGGCCCAGCGTGACGCCCGCCACCAGGTCGGCCGCCGCCGCCAGCCGCGAGTAGCGCGGCGCCCACGACAGCAGCGGCACGCGGCGCTCCAGCGCGCGCCGCCAGCCGCCGCCGCCCGGCTTGTGCGACGGGAACGGCGTGCCCTCCTCTGTGTCCATCGTGCCAACCGCACACGGATAAATCAGACACCAAGTAGATACTTTAATAAGGATCAGCTCGAATGAAAACAACCGGAGCGTGAAGCGTAGCCAGTACCGCAGAATGAAAGCGTAGCTTCGATTGTTTTAAATTGCCACTTAATCCAAACAATTAAGATACTTTAATCATTTTTATTTTATTATGGTAAGGAATGGTTCGTTTTAATTGAAAGCTTTTGAGTAATGTTCGTCAGCCGCGCGGTCCGGCCGGGATACCGCGACTGGTTGCAGCGGCGCGCGCGCAACGGCCGGCTTTATCTCCGCGCATCCCTACGTAACACGGTACACATTAATTATCAGGTTAATGAAGGCTGTAATAACACCTACAGTAGCTTGTTGACCCGGGGATTTCGTGCAAGTAATCATTGATAAGTGCGTGTGCAGAAGACGTGAAAAAACCCGCTGAAGAATTTGCTTTAGTACCTACCTAAGCGTTGATAAGTGTATGTCTATGGGTAAGTGTGACCATCAATAGGCGTAATTGAAAAAAAAAACCTATAAAGTTGTATGGTTGAAAGGGGCATCACCCAACAGGGTTTTCCTGAGCATCGAGCGGAACCCTGACTAAGGCACTTAAAACATAAAATAAATTAGCTCTTTTAAGTCTGTGCTACACTGCTCGGTATGAAGCGTGCTACTGATTACGCTTCAGCATTTCCAAAAATTGTTTGCGAATAATCAGGTTTCCGTAATCACCATCATTTACTGTCCAAATACAACGTAAACTATTCTCTCAGAAGACTAAAACTGTTCTTCTGATGTAGGTAGGTTGTTCGGTATCTGAAGACGCGAAAATTACGTCTAGTCTTGTACAACCACAGATTTCAGGTTGGAAGCATACTTACTCATTATATATGCTTATAACGAGCATAACAATGTAAAACATGTCTTTGACTCTTGATTGTAAATATAAAAAGAAACAGTTACTTATTATCTTTGTTGTAATTTGGAAGCATACCTAACAGCTAAGACGAATAGGTCTTTTCTTCAGTTAGTCCTATCCGAAAAGTATAGTACATACCTAGTCAGAAATTGGTCACGTTGAGACAAGAGTTTATTTTTATTACTTATCTACGCACCGGGATGGCGTGGCGTGGCGCTTGGAATGTAATTGAAAGGAGACACTGACTAAGCGACATATGGGTAACTTTACAGGAGACGAGTTTAAAGTTTGACTTTTCAGAAAAAAAATTGTGTAAATTCTTGTAATCGTCTTACATGCGTAATTGTTACTGTTTTGAAAATCTTATTTTATTATCTACATTGTGGCATTTACAACTATTCATAAACAGTATTATTTCAAAAGTTAAGTGTCGCTTAGTAAATTTTAATTGAACGTAGAAACGGGAAAAATGTACTAACCGACAACCGTTGATCTTGTAAAGTAATGTAAAAATTTAGTAAAGACGAATTATATCAAATTGCTATCAGGTAAAAATAACCTAACCATGATCAAAAAGATTAGGAATTTGAGGCAAAACTGCTTAAACTTTATTTAACTTAAGTAACTCTTGTTTTAGAAAGTTGGATTAACATTTTTATCAAGAATGACGTTAAAAATGCACTTTTATTCTGCAATGCGATTTATTCAGTCGTTATTAATAATGTTGACACTTGGCAGCGTTGACAAGCCACAAGTTCAAAAAAAAGGAACTGGCAGCGCAACAGCCGTGTGTTATATTACACGAACCATTTGGAGCCACGTTTGACTACTCAATAACTGAAAATCTATTAACACAGACAAATTAAATTTGTTTTGTTTAATAAAACCCCTTAGAACTAGAACCTCTAATTTCATAAATACTTACAACTTAAACAATTTTATTGAGATATGAACGTACGTAGAAAAACGTACGGGTCATTTGAAAGTCGGTTAGGTTTTTGAACTATTATTAATCACTAAGTCAGTAACTGACTGGCTTAAATGATCTAGAAGGTTGAAAATTTTCATACTTATGTAAGTCCGGTAACAATACAATAACCTGGTTATAAAATCATGGTGGTCCAGTCAGATTTGTCTCCGCAGGAGGAAACTCTTCAACGGTTGATGGAATCGACTTGAAATTTTAATTATACATGTATAAGGTTCCGATGACAGTCGCAAATACAGTCAACAAAAACTGCAGTCAGAAAAAAGATCTGTTGATTTGTGATCTATGAAAAAGCATTTGATTTGATAGCGCCTTGAGCTGTGCTAAAGTCTCTTCAGCGGTGCCAAATTACCGGTACATTGAAGTGTTTGTACGAAAACGCCATTATGTTAGTCCGACTGCTGGACCAGAACTCAAAACCCATCCGATTGTAGCGAAGAGTGTAGCAGGGCAACGTCATATCTCCAAGACTCTTCACTGCTGCATTAGAAGACGTTTTCAAGATTCTGGACTGAAAAGGACTCTGCATCAACTTTAACGAGAGTACCTACTTCACTCATATTCGATTTGCCAATGATATCATGGTCTTGGCTAAAACCATGGAAGACCCAGACAGAATGCTCGATGACCTCAGTAGAGTTTTTCAACTAGTGGGTCTCAAAATGAACATAGAAAAAATTAAGGTCATGTCGAACCACTATGTTATAACCACTCCTCTGAAAGTTGGGAACTCTACACTCGACAATTACATATCCCTGGGACAAGTTATTCAGTTACGTAGGCCCGACTTCGAGAAAGAAGTTAACAGTCCAATCCAACTCGGCTAGGCAGTGTTCGGTAAGCTAGGCAACATCTTTTCGACACAAATACCCCAGTGTCTCAAAACAAAAATTTGACTGAGTGATGACGAATGGAACTGAGACGTAGTCAATTACAGTGGGCCTAATAAGAAGGCTATAAATCACTCAAAGGGCAATGGAAAGAGGTAAGCTTGGAGTATCCCTGCAAGAGCAAATCAGAAATGAGGGGATCCGTAAAAAACAATATTGATTGATATAGCTCAGCAGATTGTTCACCTTAGTGGTGAGAGCACATTGCTCGTAGAACTGATGGTCGTTGAGGCCGTTAGGGTCATAAGATTCTAGAGCGGCGACCGCGCACCAGAAGGCGAAGTGTTGGTAGGCCTCTCGCAATGTGGACGGACGATTTGGTAAGGATCATGGGAAGCCATTGAACAGTGGACGTCTTTCGGCTGATATGATCATGATGACAGATTAATTTTGAATGATAAATAATAATTTCTTCACAAAAGTAATTGTATTAAGCCAATGTAAACAGGTCCAAAAAATGGTTCAGTAAACATTATTTACAAGACAAGTAAAAGAGCAAGTGGGTCACCTGGTGGTAAAAGGATAGCAGATGCGTTGCCAACCTAGAGGGGTGTGATGAAATGCCTCTTGTGCCCGTGATTTCTTCGGCTATCTTACTCTCTACACCGGGACACAACAATGCAGTCCTTTTTGATGTCTGGATTTTTTTTGACCATGGACATAATTTTTTGCTTCTCCTCTAAGCCAAAGAAGCTCGGAGGTTTAATTTGTGTAGTTCCAGGATCTACTGAAAAGCCCGCGAGCATAACTCGAGTGACTTGAAAAACGATGTAAAAGGTTTTATCTCGGAAAATAATTATTGTCCCATATTGTAGAAAATTAAAGTTACATAAGAAACGTATTATTAAATTTAATATTAGGTATATATGACGACCGAATAGCCTAGTGGTTAGAGACCCTGACTATGAAGCTTGAGGTTCCGGGTTCGATTCCCGGTCGGGGCACATGTTTGTATGATGAATACGAATGTTTGTTCTCAGGTCTTGGATGTTTAATATGTAATGTCTTTTTTTTTTACTATAAACTGGCCATGAGGCCTAAGGTGTAACTCACTGGTTCAGTAACAGCCTATTCACTCTAGCCTTGAAGAGCCCTAGATTGTACCCGTCCGGAAATGCAGAAGATGGGAGCGAATTCCATTCCTTAGCAGTTCGCATTAGGAAGGATGAAGCAAACCGTCTCGTGCGGGCCAACGGAATGTATTTATCTATTATATAAGTATGTTAATCCGATGTCTAGTACCCATAGTACAGGCTTTGCCTAGTTTGGGACTAGGTCAATTGGTGTCAATTGTCCCATGATATTTATTTATCATTTGTAAAAAAATTGTCCTTTAGGTTAAAATAGCCAAAATCTGAAAAAAATCGGGGTTTTTAGGCCTTTAAAAGTTGTTTCCAGGACCCCCACTTTCCAGGACGCAAACTAAGATTTGGCATACCCACACGATACCAAAGGATCCTAAACAAAAATATTTTTCTGCAACGGGCTATATCACATCAAAAACAATAAATGCGATAAGTAATTTAAAAAAAAAGAGCCCTTTCAGTATTAGGAATTGTGTGGTTGTCGACTTCGCCCTTTATTGAGATCTAAATTGGGTTCCAAGTTGTGTAGATAATCCTGAAATTTATTAATAGTTATGTACACACAACATTGTAAAATAAAATTAAAACACAATTTTGTTTTTTTATCTGCTGCAATGTTTGCTATTTGAAAATGTTTCTTCTTAAATTTGAGCAGTTGACGTTTTTACCACAAGTAGATGAGTTAGGATAAACTAAATCTCAAGATTTGAATTAGCTAGTCTAAATGGGTGCCAAGCGTTATTCAACAGGTTTCCCTTCTTAACCATAATGCAACTTAGCTAGTTATTATAAAATAACTAAAAATGTGTATAGGTAGGTGTAAACTCTTCATTGGTCTTAATTCCTGGATTTCTAAGAGCCTCCTCCAAAATATTATGTGCCCGTTTTCTTCGATTCATTGTTTTGAAAAATATTTACATCATGTCGTATAAAAAAAACAACACAAAGATCAAAAAGCAGTATAAATTTGATTCACGCGATCAATTAACAGTTTTCGTATCTCCCATTTGACTGGCGTTCTTCTTATAACGGCGTTAGTTGAGCGCGAGCATGCTATCGAAGCGTCTACGCAGTCTACACGTTACAGTCTAGCACTGTAGTTCCTTTGTTACTTTGAAGCTAACTTTACTGCTTGCGCAAACGACCGTGCACATGACACTCATAGGTGCAACCAACATTTTGTAAACGTATTACTTCAATTTAATATTGCCTAAACACCTTTGCATGGGGCGACTTCAGGGTATAAGCAACATTAAACAATCATAGTGAAATAAAAACGGATCACTCACGTATATAAGTCGAGTTTAGCCCGACATGTTTCGGACTAATTCGTAGTCCTTCCTCTGGGAGCGCACGACCCAGCGGCGGCGAGACGCACACTGCGCGCCGCGGCTCTGCTCGCGCGATTACTAGACGCAGCTGACAGCGGCACACAACTACCCTCGTTTTCATCGTCATTTTTAGTAGTCGCGCGAGCAGAGCCACGGTGGTATAACTTAGAACAAAATGTACACTTCGTTGTCCAGCTAATTTCAGTAGTCACTCAAGTTATATTGTATAGTATATACTTAAGTAATATTCTATTTGGTTGGGTTATAGACATGAAGTTGTTGTCACACGTCGATAGGTGGTGCTAATATCAATATAGTTTATATTGGAGTTTTAAATTTTGGAAAAAAACATTTTATTTTCGCTTAATAAATGCTTTAATTTATCTTTCCTTGTATGAAAATGCGTTTATGCTAATCAATTATTTTGTGAGCACTGGTAACATCGACCTTTTTTAATTATAGTAATGTCTTATCTAAAATATCATTACACGCATCAGTTTTTCTTACGCTAAAATATTATATAGAATATTCTAGGACACTGATTGAGTTAACGTATCATATCTGCAAGTAAACCCTAATAAAATGGGGCGAAAACTTAGATTTTTAGTAATTCAGGAGGTTTCGATATTTATTTAGATTTTTTTATTTACTAAAAACAACGTACAGTGAAGGTATAAGTGGAACGGAACGAATGAATAATGGCCGCGATTATCTCACTAATCTGTGGTTTTTCACATTCACCGGGTGTCTAAGTTGGAGTTGGAATGCCTGATAAAAAGAAAATGTGTAAAAAATAAAGCACTGAATAATTATCAAATTCATCAAAACGGGAAATTGGGCAATTTCTATTACACCATGTTCTAATATATATAATAGAACATGGTGTAATAGCAATTGCTCCAAGTAAATTATTTTAACATATAGGAAACTAGACGTCAATGACGTCATCGCATAATTTGCCGTCACAAAGCACCAGATGTCGCTGTATGCGAAACGTTGAACTGACATCTCTATCTCAGTTATAAAAAGGTACTCTGTGAGCAGAGCCGAGGCGCGGAGTGTGCGTCTCGCCGCCGCTGGGTAGTGCGCTCCCAGAGGAAGAACTACGAATTAGTCCGAAACATGTCGGGCTAAACTCGACTTATATACGTGAGTGATCCGTTTTTATTTCACTATGATTGAGTCTCACGGTAGTTAAAAACATTAAAAAATCCTATAAATTCAAGTATAACTTACCTAAACCGTAAAACAACACTTTAAAATGGCAGGTAATAATTTACTAACAGACAAAGAGTGGTGTTTTATTGGTTGGTAATCTAACCTGAACCGGTAATATTTCTTAGAAAACAAAGAAGCATTTTTATCCAAGCGCCATTCGGAAAAAAGTACAATTAGTTAAAATGACTTAAACGATAACTAAAAACGTTCTTTGTAAGGAAAAAACATACCACACGGATAAAAATATATTGCCACGTACAAGCAATATAAGCTAAGTGGAGAAATTACTGTGTCGCCGTAGGGTAAAAATTGTCCAAGGGCAAAAGTTGCATATTAAAATTATGACAACCACCATTTTTTCAAAAAAGGTAAACAATTTTGTCGCTAAGTCGACAAAAAAAAGTGAAAATTCGTGAAATCCAAAATGCAGAAACGACATCAAAAGTCATCGTAGGAAGACGTGAATTGGACCAAACGACGCAGAAAAATCAGGCGGTTCCAACTATGCTGAAAATTCGTGAAATCCAAAATGCAGAAGCGACATCAAAAGTCATCGTAGGAAGACGTGAATTGGACCAAACGACGCAGAAAAATCAGGCGGTTCCAACTATGCATATAACTTATTTTGGCCAAAATGTAGCTTAGTCAATGTCTCCTTTCAAGCGTCGGTATGCAGTTAGGCATGTTAATACTAGGTATGTTAATTTAAATGTAACTGAAGCTGTATTTTTTTCAGCAAACATCAACGTGAGAGACATCGTCCGTTCTTTTAAAAACACTTGAAGGTTCCTAGGCAATTGTTATGATTAAGTAAGTGAATATTTTCGGAAATAATCACGCCGAAAGTAGCTATAAGTAAATTATCTAATTAACCGAGTACTTTCGGAAGCTCGATTAAGTGAAAATGTAAAATGATTTTATTTTTACATCAATAATCAACCCAATGAAATATCGAGAGTCAAAAATCAAGGGTCGCTAGTGTCGAGGTCCATCTGCCAATTTCCACCAATCATACGCCAGTAAATACCTAGCTTGTCTCTCATTGGTGGATAATGATAGATAGACCTTAGATTTTTGACTGGCGATAGCCGTCATTCCGCGCGTACTATGTAATTTTCCGAGACTGTCCGTCTCCGGGTCACGTCGTCTTTGTGCAAAATATTAAGATGTTATCTTTATTACATGCGATAGAACTAGCTAAGTAGGTATACACAAATAAACTTGTCATACCTAAAGCTTGTAATATATGGAGGCTGGTTATACCTTGCACGGTATAGCCGGGTATCTCGTGGTCGTCCTGCGCGTCGGCCGCGAGACTCCGGCGCGAGGACCCTCGGCGCGCGCGCGACCGCTCCCACACCGGGTCCAAGCTGATCAGCTGCTCCTTCATGGCTGCTTACAGCTGAAGACCGAGCTTATGCCACGGACGATACCTTAATTTTCTATTCGTTTTATAAGCTAAATTTTGGACGAGTCGGTTTCATGCTGGAGAGTGAGATTTCAACCGAATTTTCGGTAGTTTTTAAATCAAAGAGATACTGTTAAGGCTTCTGCACTAGATCACCTAAGCGAGCGCCGGCCGACTGCGTCGCGCGGCGCGCCGGCAACGCTCGCGCCGCCCAATTTGAATGACAATAGTAGCTCAATACGATATGCTGATTAACACATGTGGTGTGATAAATAAATAAGTCACGAAGGACAATGTCAGTAGTAACGCAAAATAATTAGAAACGCCTGAGAAAACGAAGCGTTTTCGTGTTATACCTATACAATATCTATTTATTTCAGTTCTCTCGTCCCTTTCGACACATTTTGTACCAAAAAAAACAATTACTTTGCTCACCCGCGACCACTAATGACAAATAGTTATATCTGTGCGGCAAATGTATGTTTCCATGCAACACCTCCACCTCCACTGCTACACGAATCAACACATGCCACACAGACCCAACTATCACCACCACCACTATACTAAACGCTGACGCGTTTCGGCACTCTCCACGAGGCCATTTACGAAGCACAACAACAACCGCTCAACATGCCACCACTTCCACTACTGACATATGTAAACCATGTACTCAACTTAGTTAATGACAAAACCAACGTACCCACTAATATTTTATAAATTCCAAACTACCCTTTTATGTAAGTCCTAAACTACCCTTTTTTAAGAAATGAATTCCAAACTACCCTTTTTATTTTTATTTTTAATCTACGCCAGGTACCCCGTTATTTTTAACCGAGTACGGTAAAAAGAGAAGTCATGTTCTCATTATTACTATGACACATTATTAAAATTAGAACCAAGTCGTAACAAAGGCGAAGAAACCAAATTAACTTGTTCATTAATAATAGACCCCATGTTGTTGTACCTAATTATTTCCAATTGTTCTAAAACCGATAGCCGCAAACCCTTATCACAATAATGTAAAATTTCTTACGTATCTGAGTCTAACAACGAATGATTCGTTTCTAATAAATGCTTGGCAAAGTTTGATTTCTCTGGATGATCATGCCTATATGACGAGACATGCTCTTTAAATCTAGTATCAAAGCTTCGACCGGTTTGTCCAATGTATACTTGACTACAGTCGCCACAAGTGAGTTTATATACGCCCGACCTGTTCCCTTTATCCACCTTTTCTTTGTTATTACAAAGTCTAGAACGTAAAGAATTAGTAGTCTTAAAGGCAACATTGATGTTATTTGATTTTAAAATATTATAAATCTTGTCAGACAACCGGCCAACATAAGTAATACTAGATCTAAATTTGTTAGTAGGCTGAGATGGCAACGCAGAGTAAAGCATGCTATTCACTATCCGTCCCTGCTTCTTTTGAACCAGACTATTAACCATTGCTGTACTATAACCATTTGTTGTTGCTATCTGATATATAGTATGTAACTCAGAATCATAATGCTCTTTCGAAAGAGGTACAGTTAGTAGTCTATGTACATAACAATGGAAAGCAGCCAGTTTATGCTGCCATGGGTGAGTAGAATTTGCAGGTATGACAGTATCTGTGTACGTAGGCTTACGGTAAATTTGAAACTGGTGCCTATTATTTACTCTTGTAATAGTTAAATCCAGAAAATTTAATGAACGATTTTCCTCTAATTCTCGTTTGAACTTTATTTTTGGATGTTTGTTATTGAGAGCACTAATAAACAAATCTAGCTGCCTCATACTCCCCTTCCAACATAAAATTAAATCATCAACATACCTATAATAATATACTAAATTGCTGTTCCCCACTATATATTGTTTTTCAAAGTTATCCATAAAAACGTCAGCCATTAAAGGACTAAGAGGTGACCCCATTGCTAAACCATCACTCTGCAAATAATATTGACCATTAAATCTGAAATAATTTTGTTTCATGCATAAAGTTACTAATTCTATTAACTCACAAACCTCCCCCGGATGTAAACGCTTCCTTTCTAAGTGACATCTAAGAATATTTAAGGTTTCACTATATGGTACGTTGGTAAACAAACTATCCACATCTAAAGAAAGTAATGTTGAGTTTGGCGGTATATTAATGTCTTTAATTTTATTTACTAAATCTGAACTATTCTTTAAACTATATATTGGCTTAAAAGAAGATTTTTCCCGAACAATGCTATTTAACTTCCTCGCTACTTTATACGCTGGAGCACTCACGTATGAAACAACAGGGCGAACAGGAACACCATCCTTGTGAATTTTAGGTAAACCATATAAAATTGGTGCCTGCGGATTCATAGGAATCACATTGCTCCTCTTTTGTTCGGTGTCAAAGGTAAATGCAGAATTTTTCAGAAGGTTTTTTAGGTCTTTATGAAACGCGGCGGTGGGATCCCTACGTAAATTCAAAAAACCCTCTCCTTGAATGATGTCATTTACTTTATCATTATATTGACCCCTTTCTAAAACAACAATACAATTGCCCTTATCGGCCTTAGAAATTACCAAATCATTGTCATGGACCTTTTGCTGAATAGAACGTAATGAATGCAAGTCACCAACATCCGAAATACCCCCAGTAGAAGTTGTATTTTTTAATGAATTAGCAACCAAAACCTTAGTATCAAAGTCACCGCGATTACAAACAATCGCAACCTCAGAATCTACCGCCAAACCCTCCACTAATTTCTGACTAAATTTAGAGGGTAAGTTATATTTCAAACCTTTTTCCAATAACTGCACTTCACCTTCTACAAATTCGACATTAGTGAGATTTTTAACTCGAGGGTAGAAACCGTTACCGTTACTTGACTCACTATTATTGTTGTTCAAAAGAGACTGAGTTCCATTTCGCGTAAGCCTACGCAATTTATTAGTTTGGGTAACATACTTTTTATGTGCCTGCACCGAAGCAAAATATCTCGCCTTTTGGTCCAAAGTATCAAACTCAATATTATGCAATTTAAATACCAGTTCCGAATGTAGTACTCTAAGATGTAATTTTAAATTATCTCTAACACAAAACCAATGACGAGACTCCTCATTTAACCAAATCTTGCGAGCCTTATTTATTGCTATCGTAGCGGCCCTACTAGTGTTATTGCTATGTAAATTTATATAATTTGGTACAACATTTAAATGCTTACAACGTTGATTAAACCAAATGTTTTGAACAGCTAAACGGTGTTGTTTTGTTAACTTGATATATAAACGTGCCTGTACGGCTACGCTTGCCGATTTTAAATAATTTATTGAATCAGGCGTTACTTTGCGGAGGTCCATATTTATGAACTAAAAAACAATTACTTTGCTCACCCGCGACCACTAATGACAAATAGTTATATCTGTGCGGCAAATGTATGTTTCCATGCAACACCTCCACCTCCACTGCTACACGAATCAACACATGCCACACAGACCCAACTATCACCACCACCACTATACTAAACGCTGACGCGTTTCGGCACTCTCCACGAGGCCATTTACGAAGCACAACAACAACCGCTCAACATGCCACCACTTCCACTACTGACATATGTAAACCATGTACTCAACTTAGTTAATGACAAAACCAACGTACCCACTAATATTTTATAAATTCCAAACTACCCTTTTATGTAAGTCCTAAACTACCCTTTTTTAAGAAATGAATTCCAAACCACCCTTTTTATTTTTATTTTTAATCTACGCCAGGTACCCCGTTATTTTTAACCGAGTACGGTAAAAAGAGAAGTCATGTTCTCATTATTACTATGACACATTATTAAAATTAGAACCAAGTCGTAACAAAGGCGAAGAAACCAAATTAACTTGTTCATTAATAATAGACCCCATGTTGTTGTACCTAATTATTTCCAATTGTTCTAAAACCGATAGCCGCAAACCCTTATCACAATAATGTAAAATTTCGTACGTATCTGAGTCTAACAACGAATGATTCAAAACCAAACTCAAAGAGAAATCAAACTTTGCCAAGCATTTATTAGAAACGAATCATTCGTTGTTAGACTCAGATACGTACGAAATTTAACATTATTGTGATAAGGGTTTGCGGCTATCGGTTTTAGAACAATTGGAAATAATTAGGTACAACAACATGGGGTCTATTATTAATGAACAAGTTAATTTGGTTTCTTCGCCTTTGTTACGACTTGGTTCTAATTTTAATAATGTGTCATAGTAATAATGAGAACATGACTTCTCTTTTTACCGTACTCGGTTAAAAATAACGGGGTACCTGGCGTAGATTAAAAATAAAAATAAAAAGGGTAGTTTGGAATTCATTTCTTAAAAAAGGGTAGTTTAGGACTTACATAAAAGGGTAGTTTGGAATTTATAAAATATTAGTGGGTACGTTGGTTTTGTCATTAACTAAGTTGAGTACATGGTTTACATATGTCAGTAGTGGAAGTGGTGGCATGTTGAGCGGTTGTTGTTGTGCTTCGTAAATGGCCTCGTGGAGAGTGCCGAAACGCGTCAGCGTTTAGTATAGTGGTGGTGGTGATAGTTGGGTCTGTGTGGCATGTGTTGATTCGTGTAGCAGTGGAGGTGGAGGTGTTGCATGGAAACATACATTTGCCGCACAGATATAACTATTTGTCATTAGTGGTCGCGGGTGAGCAAAGTAATTGTTTTTTAGTTCATAAATATGGACCTCCGCAAAGTAACGCCTGATTCAATAAATTACATTTTGTACCTACCACGCCACAGCTGTCTAACGATTGGCGGACATGGGATTATACAGTGTTGCAGCCGGTTAAGCGACTAGCTGCAGCGTGCGTCACGTCTACACCTGTGCTGCGTTCATTTAATGTTTTGGAATCATTAGGTCTTAGAGCCGCATCACGCTAGCTAGGCTAATAGTAGTAGTAGTGGCCTATTGAGGGGTAGCTCTTAAGGATTGCACCCACCGAATGTCGCTGTGTCCGCCTCGCGTAACAGAATACTTACAACTTGGACAACCGTTTTTGTTTCGATTTCAATATTACACCTCTACTGTTAAGTACTAATCATTCGCTCGTGGCCG